>QGDZ01000166.1:0-204575 GCA_004367075.1 Fusarium incarnatum | reverse complement strand
AGCTACCCCTACCCCAACCCCTGGTCCGGCCGATGACAACGATGATACTCCCAAGGACTACAAGTCGATGACTAAGTCCGAGAAGATGTCTGCATCCATGAAGAGTAAGCTATTTAACCTGTTGCTTTACCCTTTCCACAAACTGACACAATGCAGACCGCTGGGCCAACGGCAATATGGCTGGAGCTGTTGAAAAGCGCAAGGCGACCTTGGCGGCTAAGAAGGCTGCCCAAGCGGCAGCCGAGCAAAGAACGGGTGTCGTCGCTCCTAAGCCCAAGGGCAAGACTCCAATGAAGAGGGATTCTACCCTCAAGATGCAGATGGCACCAGAGCAGCCTCAGATGCCACTACAGCAGCAGCCGCCACCTCCGCCACACATGATGCATCAACAACCACCTCCGATGCACCCCCATCAGCATCAACACCATCCTCATCAATATCCGGTTCATCATCAACACCCCCAGCACCATCATCAGCACCCACCTCCTCCTCCTCCCCACCCAGCTCACATGCAGCAGATGCATCACCCCCAGCATATGCCTCCTCACCCGCCGCCACCACCACCGCATCAGCCTGGAAACCCACCACCTCCTTTCATGCATGGCCACGGTCAACATCCCAATCATGGTCACAGCCACGGGATGCCCGGGATGGGATATCACTATTAGAACTGACGTTCACTGCTGATGACGGTGTGATCATGTCTACAGAAAACAAAAAACAATCAACAAAAATTCACTTATCAAGTCGGTGGCCCTCAACCTCCTGAGTCGATGCCACCCTCACGAAACTCCAAGAGACAAGCGCGGCCTCTTACCCAGTACATACAGCCGCTCTGTATACTACGAATATCAAGAGAGGTTTTATTTTGGATTCTGCTTCTCCGTTACGCTGTTTCTCTTGTACACTAGATGCGAACAAAAAAACTCCTTTTTCGTTGTGCGGTTTCTCGATTTGTTTTATCTGCTTATTTCTTAATGTTGTTCACCACATATATATGCATCAGGGGAGGCTTTGCATAATCGTTCGGCATCATATAGCGGCGAATGCCTCAGACTTGGGAGGCTAAGCGTGGAAAAGAAAATGGGGGTAGCAAGCGTACCTAAAAGAAGACTTAATGTTCACGTTATACAAATCAATGCGCCTTTGTTTCTAATACTTTGTGAATGTTTGTGCCGTGATTAATTGTAAGAGTCTGCTATGCTGCATTGGTAGTGACAAAGGACAAAGAACCAATTGCATGTGCTTATTGTGATGTATTATGGCTGATACACGAACCTTGATTGTGTTGATGAGTTGGAGCTAAGGTCAGTCCTGTTGCTGCCAACACCAAGCAAAATTGCGCAGGACATGGGATAACCAGGACGGCAAGCAACGCAAGAAACAAGCAAATGATTCGATGAAAATTAACAACACTACTGCAGATGCGTCATCCGGAACAGCCAACTTCGCTTGTCATCCGTCCTTCTATGGAAGCACCGATTATCTGCTTGAGATCGGAAGACAACATCAAAAAGTATTAAGCAGATCTTTAGCACAGGGTAGATGCAACCAATAGCATGGGCGTTGTGCACTCTGCTCGAACATACCAGGCATGGATGCAGACGCAAACACTTACAAAAAGACGTATGCACTACTTAAGTGACTGGCAATCATAGGAACAAATCACATCACATCACAATCACAAGGTCAACGGCGGGGAGAGTTGCACATATTTAAACCGTAAAACATCACACAACGCCTTGGGAGAATCGTTTTGAAGTGACTTTTGTTTTGTCCTTGATGTGAATGCCTGGTATGTGAATCATCCTTACACGCCGCAACCGAAATGCAAAGAGCCTTGTGCCAAATCCAGCGACTTTAAAAGTAGTAGATAAAAAGAACATTCCCCTGTTTTTAAACCCTTCCCTTTGACCCAGGGCAGATGAAAAAAGGGAATAGGAGTCTCGGGGAAGGAGGGGATAATGTTTCTTTACCGCGCTCTATCTGATCGCATTCGGGACAGAAACCCAACCACCACGCACCGCACGCCCTTTTATCTTTCCTTGATTGATTTCCTTTCGCAAGCAAGCACCTTACATGACGACACCGGAGTTGGAGGCAATACGCTGGGAAGTGTTAGTGACTGTCAAAATGCTGTAGTTGGGAGATAACTTACGGGCCACAACTCAGCAGCCTCCTTACCGACGGGGCCGGTAATGGCGGAGCCCTTCATCTCACCCTTGGGGTTGACGATCTGTAACACATGTTAGTCATCCATCAGCCAATTTTTTCACATGTGGACCATAACGTACAACACCGGCGTTGTCCTCGAAGTACAGGAAGACACCGTCGAATCGCTTCCAGGGCTTGGACTGTCGGACGATAACGGCGGGGTGGACCTTCTTTCGGAGCTCAGGCTTTCCCTTCTTGACGGTGGCCATGACCATGTCACCGACACCACCAGCGGGCAATCGGTTCAGGCGAGCACCAATACCCTTGACGGCGATGATGTAGAGGTTTCGGGCACCGGAGTTGTCGGCGCAGTTCATGACGGCACCGCTGGAGAGGGAGTCAGTTTGCTGAATCGGATGAGTGATGGGTGGGAGAATTCGTACACAGGGAGACCCAGGGTCATCTTGAGCTTGCCACCAGGGGCACCACGCCTGTGGAAAGCATGTCAGTATTTCTGTTGTCTTTTGAGATCTTGATCTTGATCTCGCGCTCTCGTTTTCGCTTGGTGTTGAATTTTTCTCTGCCAAAATTTGTCGGGTGGACGAAGGTGTTCGGCGGGCGGATGTGTGCCAAGCTTGCTGGCTTCGAAATCGAATGTGAAAAAAATTCAAGACATGATGCCTTGAATACCGTCGTCATCAGTCGAGACAGCGATACCGTATCCTCGAAGCTGCAGTCGTTGTTCGTTGTGTGCATCGTCTCTCGGTTCCCCGCCAAACCACCACCTCATTTATTCCAGCTCTTTTTTGCGCATCATGATCGATCAAAAGTTGGCAGAGACGAGAAGAAATATCCAGAGCGAAAAACGAGAGAACGAGATCTATTATCAATCCGTAGAGGAGAGGACTTACGAGATCTTGGCCATTGTGTCTGAAGGGTTAGTGCGGCGTTACTTCGTGAAGATGTCGTGTCGTGCCGGGCTCGAGGATCAAGATCAAACAGTCTTTCGAAATTATTTTGATTTTCGTGGGGAGAAACCCTAGACGAGGAAGGTGGGATCCAATGCACGTGACTCGTGCTCCTGCCGCAAAAGTCAGAATGAGGGTCTAGCGCGAAGAGCCAATCAGGGCTCACCTTGAATTACACTGAGAATAATGAAGAACAAAAAAGAGGCAAGATTTTCAAAGTGTGTTCCAGATTATTGATAGATATAGAACAAGATATACTCATCTCACAGCAATGATTATCTAAACGAAGAGATTTCACATTGCTTGATGCTCAACTGCCTGCTGTGTTGTCGACCTACCAAAACTCACACTGATTGGACCTCCGACGCTATTCCCGGTGGAACCCTCACGCTGCCCAGCAAGCCCCAGCGAACCACACAACCAGGCCACCCAACCAAGCCCACCAAAACCAAGTTCTACCACCACATTCCAAGAAAACTCTTGCTACATATTCCTAATTTTCAGCTCGCTGTTCAACAAAAATGGGCTTGATCACCCGGCAAAGCACGCCCGGTTAGCTCAATCGGTAGAGCGTGAGACTCTTACGAGTACGCGATCTCAAGGTTGCGGGTTCGACCCCCGCATCGGGCTGTTCCTATACTATATCATGATTGAGAAGTGCTATCTTTTTTTTTGTTCTTTGTTCCAAGGCCTCCTGTCTCTTTATCTATTCTTTTGTTTGTTATTCAGTATCTGCTACGCTACGTCACCATGAGGCTAAGAGGCAATATCCCCTTGCTCTTTTTACTGCCTGCTCAATAAAGAAAGGTGTAGAGGTAAGTTCTGGGCTTCAATTACACCAGCTGTGTGCGTATAAGTGTCTAGAGTTTGTCCAGAGTCTACCCTAGAACAGATGATTGCTACTTGGTTTGTGAGCCAAGAGACCATGATAGTACCAAAACGTGTCCTTACATTGTAATATTCAATCATGAAAACTAGATCAATGCCTTGTCATCTTTCGGAGGATGGTGTACCGTTCTATGTACAAGTCTTTGTCATACCCGGCGGAACCTGCATAGCCGTCCGATAATTCGGCTCCGATCTTCACCCCACCGCATCGTGAAACGGGCCTCGGCTCCCCGTTCCCAACACCTCACATGCCCATCTCAGCTCAAGCCTTACTCCGCATTAATTGGCCATGTCATAGACAACCATCCTTATACCCGGTCCTCAATGTCTCTGTTATTCCGTGCCTTTAGGCGCTCACCTCTTCATAGATGTAATTTCATTCCCAAGCCATATTTGCCTCTCATGTATTTCCGAGAAGAGTCAACGTCGGCAAATAAACCTCCGCCTCCAGTACCGCGGCCTAGTTCTTCGGTACTGCTTGTTTCACCGTCTAATGAGGTTCTGCTGCTTCATCGCGTGAAGACGTCTTCTTCGTTTGCCTCTGCGCATGTCTTTCCTGGTGGGAACTTAGATCCTTATCATGATGGCGAAATTCCAGAGGAGAACTCGCCAGAGAGACATCAAGATGGGTTGGCGTATCGAGTAGGCGCAATTCGCGAGACGTTTGAAGAAACGGGTATCTTGTTAGCCAGGAAGGACAACGAGCTCATAAATCTGGACGTGAAGGATAGAGATGCTGCGAGGAAGATGATCCATGGAAATCAAGTCAAGTTCTTGGACTGGCTAAAGTCAGTAGGCGCTGAGCCAGACTTGGGTAGGATAAACTGTCTTGATATACAGCGAAGTGTTACTGACGGAACCTCTAGATGGCCTCATTCCTTTTACACGTTGGGTAACACCAGCTGCCAACAACAAGCGCTTCACAACACAGATGTATCTATACATGCTCCCTCAATCACGAGATGATATGCCATCTGAGATGCTTATCCCAACACCGGACAACGGCGTCGAACATACAGCCGCGCTCTTCGCACCAGCACAATCTTTCCTCTCCCGCGCCTCCACCAATAGCATTATTCTCTTCCCACCACAGCACTTTCTCCTAACACTGGTATCCAAGATCCTTTCAGAAAAGGCAGAACCACGACAAGTTACAGAACAGCGAGAGAAGCTACTATCTTTCCTGGAGCAGGTACCCACGGCAGAGACGAAGAAAGGCCAAGAGCATAAGACAGCCATGATCCGCTGGGGCGATAAAGTCATGAGCCCGCATAACCTGTTTATAAGGAAACAGGATAAGAGGATTGTGCTAGGCTTGGATAAGCCAGGACCGGAGCTTAGAGACTCGGATAGAGGGGGTGATTGGGAACGTGTGGTTCTCGTCAATTTCGGTAAAGGTGGACCGACGAATGTTGAAGTTAGGAGGCGAGAGGATGTACTGCAAGAGGAGAGACAGAGTAAAGCTCAGGAAGAGAAACTATAAAGTAGACATAAACAGGGCGGTGCCTCGATGATCAGAAAGGGTGGCATGAATATTGAGATAAGCAGTTCATAAGTGTGTAGTCTTTAACGCCAAGGCTCACTAGATACAAATACATAACATTCATAGAAGATTGTCTAGATTCATCGCCTCACATACATAATCCAACGGGTATCAATTCATACAAGCTTTTTCACCCCCAATACACTCCATTTATAGTTCTCCAAACTGACAAAAAGTCTTGGTTAACTCACCATCTTTTTATAGAGGTGGATCATCTATCTACATACCACGAACATTTTGGCTCCAGTGGTGCCAATTAAAGTCCTCCCCCAGCATGTCTATGTCATCCATACCTGCTGCTGTAGTCTGATCAAAATTCGAGTTCATGGTCGGGTAACCACCCGTCCAGAGATAAGGCGCTTGATTTTCGTCTTTGGGTAGTTGCATAGTCTGGGGATTGAATTGTTGACCCATGTCTAATGCTTGTGTCTGTGGTATTTGGGCAGCTGTAGTCATAGACGTCGCTTCGGTATTCATGGCTTTCATTTGGGCTGCACCGACGTCGTTTAGTGGCCAGAAGCCTGTCATGTTGAAGTTGGTGCCTTGTGCCATCATGTCGTTCATAAAATTCATGGTCGTGTCGGAAAGATCAAAGCTTGCTGGAATATCATTGACTGATGGGGTCCTCGGGCGAGATGGAATTTGTGGTTGTGGTTGCAGCATGTCTGGTAGTGCCACGGGGCTGAGTTCGGCCGGTGTAGAAATCGGTACGTTGCTTCCATCAGAGCGCACCAGATTTCTCCATTTCTCTCTGACCTCGTCCATCTTGTTGACGGTCAAATCAGTCTCCTGTCCGAATCGAACTTGGTATCGTGGGTTCGTCCTTTCCTCGAATTCTAAACGACGGGCTTCTTCGGGGTTGCTGCGAAGTCGAACAATTTCTGTAGCACGATGTCTTTGTGCCCTCATATAAAGTTTCCTTATAGGCATCACGACAGATGTATTGTCGCCAGATCTCCAAAGCTGGGCTGGATGATCCTCGTAGCAGTTGATCGCTTCCCAACCACGCTCCACAAGAGGGGTCCATGGTCGGCGACAACTGGCTATGAGGAAGTAGGCCATGGCAGACCAGTTGGTGTAGGTTTTGAACAGCCATCTAAACTGCTTACACCTTGTATCATTGTTCAAGATGTGATTGTATTCGGCAATCTCGATTGCCGCCATGTAGGCACGCTCTCTCGCTTCATCTGAAAGTGCACCCTCGCCATCGGAGCCTGGGAAGAGGACCGGCTGGTATATGACCAAAGTCATTTTGGCCATGATGATACGAGCGATCGAGGCAGCCATCCAATATAATGGATCGGTATCAATTGTGACATGCTTCAGAAATTTGTGCTCAACCTTCCGATAGACGTCAATGAGCATGCGTTCTCTTTCAGCAAGAGTAGTATTCTCGAAAGGCATGCCTTTGGGACAGAAAGACATTGATGCGGATGATAGGCGAACAAGACGTCTTCCGAAGCCTGCAATCTCAAACCGAACAATCGCCACCGCGCAATCAGAGTGGCCTTCTCTGGGCTCGGGAGCTTCTGTCGAATCGGGTTTAATGTCGGCATCGTTGATGTTGCTTGGCATTTGTGTATCAAAGTTGAAGTCTTGAATAATGAGGTCAGTACCCAACTCATCCGCGGATCGGAGATCTAATAAGAGTAGTGACCACCAGAGACGTCTTCGCATCTCTGTTTCAAAGGGACTCAGACCAAAATGTGACCCATCCCGGTGTAGGCCCATGCCCTGAGCGAGATGAGCTATTAGGCCGGTCAAAGACCAACAGAAGCGGCTTCCATCGTGGCCCTTAACTACAAGAAGGAAGATGAGCAAAGCTTGCATGATCGGAGTGTCTAGCGAGTTGAGGAAGTTGGCTTTGGCGAGAGCCTGCTCGACCGCGAAACGGTATTGCACAAGGATATCCTCTTTGGTGACACCGAGGTTGGCGCGAACCTGAGTTCAAAGAATCAGTATTTCTTGTCATCATACACACAGAATTTCACGTACCTCATCAGGATCTAATGAAGTGATTGCAGCATAGTATATCGCCCAGACCAGGGCTTCGTTGCCAGGAGAGAGCTGCTTATGGTCCCTTCTGGCATCCCGGAAAACAGGCTCCATTGTCGGGATATGCAGCACTTTAAGCAATGGCTCCACATTCTCTTGGTATACAGACCACAGAAATGGGATAACTGAAGGGACAGGCCAGTACTTGTCCAAATCCACCTCTGTGGAGCTATAACCAAAGATGAATGCGTTGTGGTTCGCTGATAGCGCAACTGCAGGTGAACTATCGGGTGTTTCTTCTATGTCAGATTCGTCAAAGTCTTCATCAGTGAGCCGTTGCGTCTCTTCTCTGATGGAGTCAAGCTGGTTTACAAGTCAGCCACAATCTTTTATATATCCAATATAAACCAACCTCATCATTAAGTTTTGCCCAGAGACCGTGGCTGACATATTTTCGACTTCCGCTAGTATCGTTGTCGTTGATAACCAATCGGCCAAACTTCTTATGCATACCCTTGCGCGTGCTCTCGCTCTGGTCACTTGTAGCGTCGCTCCCCCGCGGGCTTCCACCAGTCATTGTCGCATTGCCTTGCTGAGAGGATGCATTTGACAAGTGTCGTTGGGTATTAGGTCCTGATGTCTCAAAGGAATTTTGAGCTGAATGTACTTCGGGTGAGCTGGCCGAGGATTGACCTTTGCCCCCCGACTCGACCTCGATCTGTCCGCTCAATTCTTCTACGATGCCTTCCAACTTTCTCAATCTCTTCATCAACTCTATCTCACGCTGACTTGAGTTTTTAGGTGGCGCATTGGGATCCTTCCGGCGCGGCTGCCGTGGTGCTCTCCCAGGGGCGGGAAAGACGCATGGAATTTGTGCTCGACGACAGTTGGAGCACGGCATCTGCTTGTCGCAACGAACTTTCCGACGGCGACAGGTTACGCATGATCGCGGGTTCAGGGCGGGGGTATTGCTTCCGGGTTGCTGGATCGGGCTCGTGTGGGCTTCGGGCCCTGTCGTCTGATAGACAGTAACGTTGCCTTGGAAAGAATTCGGTTGGACGTGGAAGGAGGAAACATCTTGTTGGGCGTTGGTGTTGGATGCAGGCGACGTTGTGGACTGTTGCGCAGAGTCAAGCCCCTCAGACATGACTCCGTTATTGAAGCCGAACCCGAGGGATAGACCATCCATATAGTTGGACATATTGTGTTACGTTGACCGAACGTTTTGGCGCGCGATAATGACGATAATTTGAGTTACGGCTGCAAGAATGCAATGCGTGGGGTCGGTCAGACGGTAGACCAGAACAGACCAAAGGATGGACAGAGGAATTATTTTGCGGACTCGGTGGGCTAGATTGCTCTGGAATGAAGAGAATGCGGGCGTGGCGAGGCCATCAACGACCAGGTGCGGTAACGCAGACGAAACCTCGACTGTCAGGACTGGCTGTCGCGAAGCCAGAAGAGGCTGAGAAGGCTGTAGCTGTGAAACATAAGACGTTGGCTGAAGGAGAGGAAAGACTGGACTCTGGGTCTGGGTCCTGGGTCCTGGGTCTGTGTCTGCCACTGTCTGGGTACCTGAGGAGTCGACGAATGCGTTCCAATGCTTGACAGCCAGAATGATTGGGAGAATGGAGTTAGTTGGTGGGGAGTTGTTAGTGTAGTCTAGGTTGTAACTGTAACGTAGGTCGTATTGACGATCCCCGGGGTGCCTGCCCTGCCTTGGCACCAGCGCCAGTCAATAAACGACCCGAGCTGACAGTGACAGTCAAATATCGTGGTAGTACAGTAGGGTCACTAAAATACCGGGGACTTTTTCTGTCGTCTATCATAGGGCCATAGGGCGGAATACCTGTAAAGTGACGCTAACGGTCAAATCTGTCTCAGGGCCTGCAGAACCTACCAGAGGCTGGGGTTCCTATTTGATGGCTTCATTCTTATGATTATTCATTCATATCGGCCAAAGTCAGCACTAACTCCGTGTTCGGTATTAGCACCAGAGACCAGAATCGATTGTTGTCGTCATCAAAGAATCACGTTTTGGTCTGAATAATGCCCGTGCTTGCAGTGCAGAACTTGTGCTACAGTACAGTAATTCGTACAACTAACAATTCTTCAATGCTATCGATAACTATAAACTATAAACTTATGGTTAATTCCGCGATGACTGTATCAAATAGTCGTGGAATCATCGTCGGCGTCGGGTTCCCGAAGCTTCCGCTTTCTACGTATATCAGTTGCCATTGCCTCCGCTGCCGACCTAGTATTCATCCAGAGAGGGGTTCTATGAGGTTGTCATAACATCTGTGAAGAGTGCAGAATTAATGATCTCACTATTGGTCCATATCAACCAATAGTCAAAACGGAGACCGATAATATCACCGAGCTCAAATTACGGACATGGATGGCCGTTGCTTTATGGAAGGTCGACACTTTAGACCTTCCCTCCAAGCTCTTAAGCAATTTGGTCCGCATATTAGTGTGGTTTAACGCAGATAAGTAAGCATGGAAGTTAGAAATGTCACTGATCTTCACATGCAAGCGGAGTCTAGACAATGACGTCTAATCGCGGTCCGTTTAAACCCTGAATGTCTAGGCTCATCTAGGCTCCTACGATATGACATACCAAACTTATCAATATCACAGCCCATACGGCACTTGACCTCGTGATTGTAAACGGGAACGGCATTCCGTTCCATTAGATCGTGCTCGACATGAAAGCCTTACGGAGGATGGGGGTTTGTGACATATCACAAGTCAATTGCCTTGCATTGATCGGCTCCCAAGAAGTGAGATCGACTTCCGCACGTTATGATAGTGGGATTGAAGGTTTAAGGCAACCCAAGTAATTGGTATCACTTGACACATCCCGCTAAGTTAGACGAGATGCAACGCCAATTGAAGGATGCGATTGGTAGCCTTCAATGCCGTGAATATGCGGCTTTCTCCTTGACAGCGGAATTGAACACATCGAAACTCGTTTGGTTGGTGATAACTGCGATGTATCTCCGGAGTTCCTTATCTCTCTTGATTAGAGATTGTGTCCTCTCAGGCAGCTGACCACTTGATGGTGGCATACAACTCAACTAGAACGGCCCTCATCTGCATGAAACAATCCATTGCCTGCTCAGATGTCTCTGAATGTCAGCATGCCTATGGACTGTTGAACTGATCGATCTGGGATTATCAGACCCCGATATCATCTAACGATACGGCCCCACTAATACCGGAGCGGAAACACGAATCAGGCCGGATATTCCCAACCCAAGTAGCCGCATCGGAGCCGGTGAATCTACAGCAACAGGTATGTGGCTCCTTTTCCCGATGATTTCTTTGTTGGCACTGTAATATTGGCTCGGATCATGGTCACAATCTGGTCGCTTTAGCTCCAAGAGCTAACGCACCGACGCAACCCTCTGCGTGATACCTGCCAGCATTCCCACCTAACATGAGCTTCAATATTTCTGCCACTTTCCTTTCTGCAGTCCCGATCCTCGCTCAATGGCGTGGCGCGGGGGTCCAATGCAGTATGGGATCATTGCTCAGCTGCCCTACTTGTATCAAACATCCCACCAGTAAGGGACCGACAAGTAAGAGTCTTATGGCGAGCATGTATAGTAAATAACGGTCTGAGATACTGCTTTCGGTGAAGTTGTGGGCGCCAATTCGGGGGAATTCGAAGCAGAGCCTCATTATTGCCACGGCCAGTAGACGTGATCAAGGTCGCTCATACAGAATGCCAGTTTGGGATACCGGACTGTAGCATTGCCAAGTAAATAATCCCAGCTGATTCGTTGGCTTAAATGAGGGCCGGTTATTAGTGTGGTGCGTTTTATGCATGTCATGGATGTATGTAAAGGGTTCCCAAGGCTAGCCGGGCCGCTGGCGGGGTTCAAGCGCCGAAGCTTGTGTTGAATTGGAAGCATGACCATCGATAAAGACAGCAAGACGCAAGTAAGTTCCCTGGCTTCGATAGGGCTCCCCCACAGATTGAGAGAACGAAACCAGATCCAGCGAACGGAATTGAAAGGATAGATCCGTGAACGAGGTTTCACCGGTCCATTGTGCCCCACGAGAGACCCCAGAAGCCAGGGAAGTTAGCTGCAGTACTCAAGATGCTTGATGAGCTGTCATGATCTGCTAGAGACATGGACAGTCAGTCTTTCCAAGATGTCTGCAACCATTACCCAAGTTAGCAGTAAGGACGCAGATGTACCAACCGCATCCCTTCCCCCGATAAGGGACCCCAGCTGCTATGCGCAGACAACGCAGCCATCTTATGTATCTCATGTGCCCCAGATTGGCTTTACAGCGGCGCAAGCAAGGCTCGCAAGTCGTCATTGGCGCATCATCTGCACCATCAGATGCATCGCGGGTAGACCGATGAGAGAGCTACACCCACCTCGCGGCAGTAGACAAGCAATGCGACATCTTCTTTCCTTGATGGTGTAGCTTGAATTCCTCCAGTGGAGAAAAAAGGCAAGAGCAGAGCCGCAAAAAGATGTGTAGTGATATCATTGGTGTCTGGCGGTATAGCTCGTGATCGAATGTCGAAGTCGGGCCCTCTTGTTGCGTTGTAGCGAGCGGAGATATTCTGGTGTTGAGTGCCACAACCTTGGAATATAAATTGCCGTGTCTGTCGCTCGATATCCTGGGAGCTTTTCTCGTCAATCAAGTTGTTCTCATGAATCCTTCCACAAGCACTCAAACACTGCCAACATTTCCACTCAATCGTCCTTCACACAGCATGCCTGATCAGCCTTCGTGAGATCTCCCAGGTCGTTTTGCTTCACAGCTAACAGCAGCAGCACTGTCAAAACCTGGCTGGACCAGCCGCCCACTCTGACCGACATCTGGGCAGAACAGGGGCAAACGAACAAAAAGTCCGAGAAGAAGAAGGACTAGGCCGCAATGAAGGATATGAATTGATACCCGCGCCGGCGCACTTGAACATGAAGGAACCAGATTGTGTATGTGGGATGACGCCTCAGAGAGGCTCTGTCGTTTGTAACTGTATTCATTATTATCTTCGTATAAACATGAAGCTCGTCTTTATCTATATGCACAGTGAGTTGACTCATCCAAGTTTCCGCCAGACTCGCCAAAGGTATGGCAGGGTATCGAACGCCATGTGAATGTAGATAGCAATACCAATAGGATAAGTGCTATAGAAAAACGCCGTAGTCGCCATCTGATGGTACTAAAACCGTTTTCGCTCCTTGCCGCGGAGGCTTACTCGCGCCACACAACACACGCTTTTGGACTCGCACCATTTCTTGACATCGGCGGGATTTACCTCCCCGTCAAAACCGACACGACTGAGTTCGCCTGTGTTGAGCCACATTGCAAGATCTTCCAGTACGAGCGGTTCGTAGAGAAGTATCTTTTCGTTCCATGATGGTTCTTGTGGGTTCGTAGTCCGTGGAGCTGACTTGACAGCGTTGGTGATGTGCTCAAACAGAGCGGCTTCCGCATCGGTAGGTGTTGCCGTGAGGTCGTCCGACTCTATGTCTTGACTGGTTGTGAGAGACATCTCCAACGGAATCTCAGAAGAGAATGTCGGTTCAAGATTGGTCCGAGGAGAAGATGGGAAGTTGCTAGCATCGTCTTCAGAATCAGGTATTTCTATGACAGACTTTTGTGAAGCTTTGCCACGGCGAGGTGAGGTGCTTCGTTTTGATGGTGAGGCTGATTTGCGCTTGGGTGGAGAAGGAGTTCCTGGCAAAGAGTCCAGGCTATCCTTTCGTGGCCGGCCAGGGCCTCGTTTGGAGGGAGAACCAGTACCTGACAAAGAATCGAAGCTGTCTTTTCGTGGCCGGCCAGTACGTCGCTTGGGAGTGGTGGGGGGTTGGGCGGAAGGGGGTGGCTCTTGAGGCTCCGAGGCACTGGGGCTTTTCCTTTGTGTTGATTTTGTAGCCTTTTTGGGACTGCGTGTGGTTTTCGGGGAGGTTTTTGGTTTGGCAGTCTTGGGGGTCTTGGACTTGGCGGAAGGTGACTTAGCTGGGATATGAGCTGTGGTATGAAAGCTTGCCTGTCCCATACGAGCCTTGCTCTGCCAACATTGATCAAGCAGGGAAATCATCGCGCTTCTTCGCTTGATAGCCTTGAACCCAAATTTCTTGATTTCTCTTGCAAGGCGGAGGTCTGTGAAGCCCTCGTAATTAGGTCGTGGTGGTTGCGGAGGAAGCTCAGGCAGCTTTTCGGCCTCTTCAGCCATATTCTCGTCGGTAACCTTGTCCTGTCCAGGCACTGATGGACCGATATTCGTGCTGACCGAAAGATCACTATCAGAAAAGTAGGGTGAATCACCCTCAGAGGCAGACATAGCCCTTTCACCAGGCAATGCTGCGGTTTCCGGTAGCTCAACGCTGTGATCAAGGTCACTGAGAACGCGTTTTTCTTCAATCGTAATAGCACTCTGGTCGGCGCCCACATTATAACCAAAAGGATTTGCATCAGCGCCGTCCTCTTGTAGTATCGTTGTATCCTCTATCAAGTTTATGACCTCCACATCGAAGAGGTCTCCTTCAGCATCCCGAGCGGCGGCGTTCCAAAGGTTGGTTCGTTGCTGCTGTGGTTCGATGCCATCGCTATGGATAGGCATAGCAAAGTCTATGTCATCATTTTGGTTTGACTGTCTCAAAGCAGCTTGAAGATCTCTCAAGACTGTAGGGGATTCTTCTCTTGCTAGCTGACTGGAAGTCCCAAAAAGAAAGTCTTGATTGGCAACTTGTGCTAATGCAGCGCTTGGCGACAGCAGAATCGGTTTAGGGGGCACCTTCTTTTTGGTGGCCTTCGTGGTTTTCCGTCGCGGTTTTGCTTTGCCTTTGGCATTGTCTGGTTGAGCATCAGCTGCAGACCCAGTGTCATTCTTTGCAGTCGAGAAGTGATCCAGTATAGAAGCGCTGGGTTCAGGGTCAGGCTGACTAGGCACCCTGTACGCAGCGGTAGCAAGTTCTGTGATGGTTCTTGGCTTCTTCTTCTTTGGTGGCTTTTTCGTGGGTGACTTCTCGGGTTCTGCTACTGAAGAGTCTGCACCTTTTGTCGCTAACAGTTCAATACGCTTTCGTTTCTTGAGAAAGCTCGAATCTTCGTCCGAAGGAGGGGCAGAATGAGATGCTGATTCCGACGGGTCTTCTATACGAGCAAAGCCTCCAACAAGATTCTTGAAAATGGGAAGTGGTTGGCCTGCCTCAGACGAGCCCAGCGTCTTGAATGCGGATGAATCTGAGTCAACATTGACAACGGTCTTCTGAGCGGGAGGAGTCCAATCCAATCTCCGCGCAGGTGCTTGTTCCAGATGAAGGGGTTCATTCACATCGGTCTGATCAAGTTTCTCGGGGGCGTCAGATTCTTTTGCTGGTGGGAAATGGCTACTCATAGTACCAGTCTTCTTCTTTGCCTTTGCTGCCTTGGACTTCACTTTTGTATCGTCGGCATCCTTTCCGTCATCATTATCTTTTGAAGACCCGGCCTTAGCCGATGCTTTTGGTTTGGCTCGTTTCGGAGCAACTGGCTTTGATACTTTCGGTTGTCGAGGCTTCCTGGTCCCCTTTCCGGTGATTTTCACTACTACAATATCATCTTCGGGTTGTCTGAAAGGGGCAGGGTCCCCAGCTATGAATCCACCGTCAACCGGAGGTTCATCTGCCGGGCCTGCATGGATATTTGAGTTGACAGCAGTGGGGGGTGATTCGACCAAAGGCATCACATTGGCTTTTGTTGTCGATTCTGTAGAAGAATACAGATTGCGTGCAGAAATGAAGCCAGATGTCTGACTGCGAGTCTGACGCTGACTTGAACCTCTTGCCGCTAGAACGTCCTGTAGCGGTGGAAGGTCGGGAGAAGAATTCACATGAAGTCGTTGGCGATTTCTATCGCGGAGTGGCGACAACCTCGAGGGATCAGGGGATGCCATAGCGCTCAAGATTATGGACCGAGAGCGCAGAGCGCATCTCAGGCCCTTTATTCGTAACAGAATGATGTCGAGGTTGAAAAGGCGTTGAAAATGAGCAACGGCGGGGTCATAATATGAAAACGTATTATTTTGCCTTATTTAAAGTCTTGGGGTCATGAGATGGTTCGCCTTGAGGCAAGCAAGGGGCGCCAAAAAAAAAGACCCACGCTAGGAATTGAACGATTGCCTTCGCGAGTACTTTACGCGCTATCACATGATAAGTCACACGTGACTTAAAGCGTGACCTGCTCCACCGGGAAAGAGCGACCAACGCAGTAGGGCAGGAAATTATGACCCACACCACAGACTGGTTGCCAAAAGCACCAAAATTGAAATTGCTCTTCCTCCCACTTTGCGACGACTCGACTTCACCTCCCGCCGACACAACCACTCAAAACCCCAAAACCACCCCCCCTCAAACCAGCCAAAATGGAGAACGACCGCGGCGAGATTGTGGACCTGTAAGACATCACTTTGGAACATTGGAATAGGATGCGCGATGGGAGAATCATGATACTGATGCAGCATCACCAGTTACGTCCCCCGCAAGTGCAGCGCCACCAACCGCATCATCAAGGCCAAGGATCACGGCTCTGTCCAGATCTCCGTCGCCAAGGTTGACGAGAACGGCCGTGCCATCCAGGGCGAGAACCACGTCTACGCCCTCTGCGGCTTCATCCGAGCTATGGGCGAGAGCGACGACTCCTTCAACCGACTGGCCCAGCGTGACGGCCTCCTCAAGAACGTCTGGAGCGGACAGCGATAAATCAATCAAATTGTTGGGAAAAAGTTGATCGACATCTGGTTCTGAGAATCCTCGACAAAAGGAATTCTGATACGAATGAACCACAGGGTTTTGGGTTCGGGCACGAAGGCAATGGGTGAAAGAAACTAGGGTTGGCTGCATCTAGCAAATCCACTTCGAGGCGTTCGGCTCGATTTTGAGACAACATTACGATATCCCGAATCCGTGTTTGAAGATGTGATGAACTGGTTATAATGCACCCGATACGGCTGGCGAAGTCTCCTCGGACAGACTTCACAAGTCAACCTTACTCCGAGGATTCTGGGGCTACTCTGATGGTCTCCATGCCGCAGATTAACAAGGCTCTGAAAAAGCCGTAGCGCTCAAGTCGTTTGCTATGGTACAGATACGGGTCTAACATGAATTTTCAATTATGTGACTATCTTAAGCATGTGCAGCTGTTTTTGATTTGATATGATTCTGAAGCCATCCATACGGTCACAACGTAGACGCCAGTCCAACGCCCGCGATCCCCAGCCAATATCGAGTTCTGGTCGTTCTGATAACAATGTATGGCACTTCGAATGGCGGGGCGCTCAATTTCAATTATGTCTCAACTACCTCAGCCTAGCTTTCTTTCTTCCGATATAAGTCACGGCAATTAATCTTCCTCGCATGCCCAGGAAGCTTAGACAAAGTTAACCAAGATGGTAGAGCGTCAGCATAAGACCCGCATGTCATTTACCTACACCAATGATCCAGATAAACGCTCAGGATATCCCCAAAAGCATAAGAAACGAAATGATTTGGTTACTTTATGCTAGCTTAGACTAGCATTTATAGTAACCTAAGCATTGGACAATCCTCCTGTTACCCGCCTGGCACTCCTCACTCGTCGACTGCAAGTCCCTCTTTATAAACAGCAAGTGCTCGTTCCCGACAGTCCTTGTGTGTGACAATAGGTTGAGGATAACCATTCTTCTTGGCTTTGGGTCCAGCACCTCGACTGTAGGGTTCATGGATCGCTTTACCCTCAATGCCCTTCAACTCGGGAACCCACTTGCGGATGTAATCACCCTCAGGATCGAACTTCTCGCTTTGTAATAAAGGATTAAAGATGCGGAAGTATGGTTGTGGATCGACACCAACACTGGCACTGAAACCCCATCCGCCATTGTTCGAGGCAAAATCACCATCGACAAGATGCTCCATGAAGTATCTTTCACCCTTTCGCCTGGTTACAAGTTAATAGGGCAATACAAGAAGGGGGCACAATGTAGGATGAGTAGCTTACCAATCCAACAAAAGATCCTTTGCCAGAAACGAAGCGACAATCATGCGGCATCGGTTGTGCATGTAGCCCATGGTATTCAGCTGTCGCATGGCTGCGTCAACGATTGGAAAGCCTGTCCGTCCCTCGCACCATGCTGCAAAGTGGTCATTATCGTATGACCAGGAAATGTTTGAGTATTCCGGTTTGAAAGGCTTATTCATGCTGCTCATGTCAATGGCAGGACTAGTATCTGACGGGGTTTACTTACCAGACATATGGCCAGTGAACGAGAACATGCTTATAAAAGTCGCGCCAGGCAACTTCGCTGATCCAAGTCTGAATACCGTCGTTACCTCCATTCAGTTTCTTGGTTTTGTTTCTGTCGCGCGCAGTTCGCACGCATGTCCTCGCGCTGATAGTTCCGGCGGCCAGATGTACTGATATGGAAGAAGTGGCTGCCTCAGCCGGTATATTCCTCTTCTCTTGATAGTTTGAGATCCTCTCTTCACAGAACTTGTCCAAGCGCTTCTTTGCCTCATGCTCTCCGCACGGCCACAGTGAGCGTAGGCGCTCTTTCTCCTCGTCGCCAAGTCGCTTGCTCTTGGGAGCTTCAGGGATTTCGACATCGAACAACTTCTTGTAGTCTTTGCGCGCACTGCTTGGGTTCTTCTCGGGTTGTTCGTACAGCTCCAAAAGATCGAGGTTCTCGTGGATATGAGCGACCCATGTCTTGAACCAAGGGCTATACACTGCGTATTGTTTTCCAGCACCAGTATGAAGCTCTCCGGGAGGGACGACACAGGTATCGTGGACAACTTCAAATGCTTTGCCATTCTCAGCAAAGTCTTTGATCATGGCGGCTTCTCGTCTCAATTCATCAACTTCGTATTCCATGTTGGCATACAGATGACTTGCACCCCATTCGTCCATGAGTTCCAGTATCCGATCTGGAAGATGCTTTCTCTTCTCAACTGTCTCCACATAGAGTGGGATGTCGAGCTTCGCAAGGTCTTCTTTTATAACTGAGAGTGTGCGCAACATAAAATCGATTCGCACGGGAGATCGTAGATGAGCCTCGTAGTCTTGAGGGCTGATGATGTACATGGCGATCAGGGGAACGCCTGCTTCCTTCGCTTTGTCACTCGCCAAAGCCAGGGCTCTATTGTCCGATATCCTCAAGTCCATCTTGAACCAATGGACTATCGCCTTGTTTACGCCGATGCTTTTGCGCTCCTTTGCCGTGACCTCGAGGGCGTCGATTAGAAGCTCAATTGGGCGAGGGATCTGGTTATCATTGTAGGCGCGAGCTCGCGCATTGCTCATTTCTGGTGGGTAGAACTTGCGAATCGCAATTCCGTTCTCCTCTGCTTCATTGGCTTTGTGATGGGGTCGGCGCAAAGCATCCGATGAACCGTTTGTCTTGGACGTCTTTGCCTTCTTCGCTGTACTCGCTGAAGGGGACGACGACTCGCGCTTGAGTCGCTTGGAAGGCATTGTTGTGAATCTCACAGAGGACGAAAATATGCTGATTCGGTGTGGTTGAGATTTCAGTACAAGGGACGATCTGGAATTCACTAAAGGCAATAAGCGTATATGCGATGCAAATCGCGACATGGAAAAGCGTGTACGATTTGCAGTTTTGGTCGCACGCGCAGAGGTGATTGATTGAGAAAAGGAGAGAATGCGACAAACTTTCATTATGTAAATTACTCTTTGCTTTGCCTACTATAACCCGGTAACGAGTACTAAACAACACCCGTGGCTGGCTTCTACTAAGGTAGAAAGCGTGGAGCTTCGATTTGAAATACGTCATGACGTCCCTGGCGATCGAAGCTGCCGCAGAACAGATCTGAGATTCATAGATCCCTAGGGGTTTAGTGACCGATTCATTCCTCTGATTGGTTAAGAATGGTCTGTAACCGTCTGGACGGGCCCGTGCTGTCGAGATTGGTATGGATCAAATCCAACCGATGGATAACAGGTGACAGAAGAATTGTTCTCTAAGGCCTGGGCTGCTGAAACAGGGTGATCTAAGTCTCCTACCAAGTTGCCATAAGGTAATCAAATCATCTCGTCTCTTATAATTAGGCTTCCGGTGGGCAGATTGCTAAGTTGTACAGTGAATAAATATGAGACAAGCCGTTTCAAGCTTTCAAAGCGTGGTGCCATCATCTCACGTTTGTTCTCTCTAGGGTATCTAAATGCCATTGAAGTCAGAGCATGGGAATGATAATGATCAACGCCACTACCTAGTACTTATTAATAAAACTTGAAGAGACCCATGCCTTTTTCCGATTCTATTAACCCAATATTGAATCCGCTGCTTCCTTCTTTATCGGAATCAGGCACGGCAGTTGCGATTCACCTTCTGTACCTACCTATCGACATTAGAGCTTTGTGATTGGTTGGAATCCGCTCACAGCCAGGAGCGGCAGATCCTCTGATGCCTACGCGCCTCATCTCACGCGTTTCTATTATCACCACTTCATCACATTACACAACAATATTCCTACGACAGTAATTTTAATTGAACAAGACACTGCCGTAACCGTCCCTTGGCTCGATCAATCATGCCCCAGACCAAGTCATGGCGGCCACTGCCGCTTCAATCGTCTCCCGATTTGCCTGTGCTCTTAGTGTCTTTTCATACAGAAGCATCTGCCTACACTATTCACATAACCGACATGGCAAATATGTGGGCTGAGACACTTGAACGCAAGGCAATCTGCATGAGAGGCTGGAATGAGAATACGAGCATCGACCCAAGTGATACTCCAGAGAACATGGCAAAATTCCTGGCAAGTATCAGTACCGCTTTGGACTCTTCTCGACCAGGGCATGATGAAACGAGTCTTCGCCTAGACCGTGATACCAGGTCGGAAGCAGCAGGCGAGCACGATCTTGCCCTCAACATTACTTGTGAAATCCCTGGACTCCAGCCACTCAAGTGGCCAATGTTTTTGAAGAAGTTGCCTGCTATCAACATAGCCACTAACCTGGTACTTCCGCTGCTTCAAGCACACCATACAAAAAATCTGGAAATTGAGTCTCTAGTTCGGAGCCTGGGGCAGAAAGATGCGATTCTTACTAAACTTTTGGACAAACTGGAAGCCATGGGCACAGGCATGGAACATGTATTCAACGCCTTTTCTGGCAAGAAAAAGGTTTCAAGGGCAACGGCAGCCGAAAAGGTGCCTGGTCTCGCGCCTTTCGACCGCCGACAATGGAAGAAGGATCTCGAACACAAACAAGAGAGTCCAGATAACCCGCAATCCTTAGTGGAAAGTGTTTTTGAACAAGGAGGACTGGAATTCGAGCCGATGTCAAACAGCACCGAGTCACCTTTGCTGGATCAATGGTGGAAAGACTTTCAGGGTGTTTCATCTGCTGGTCGTCAGAAACAGCCCAAGGCAGCTGTCGTGGACACTCCATCGATAGTGAATGACAAGGACAGGTCTGCCTTCGAGGATGGAGATGACGACTTCCAAGTTCAATCCACACCCCCACACCTTGCCTCTAAGAGAAAGTCGACCGATGCAAAAGGAACACTGGCCACGGACGATGGCTCTACAGAAGGAGAATCAGCAGGCAGTGTATCACCCGTCCGAAATGCAGGAAGGGTGGACAAGCAGCCAGCACGCCGTCTGGGTGCACTGGGTCGAAAGAAGCAGACGACTCCACCTCGAGCCCCTGATCCTGTACCATCTCAGAGCACGTCACTTCCAGTGCCTCAGCAGAAAGACGATTCGGAGACAGCATCCGAAGGGGAGGAGGAGGACGCAGCGGTATCACCTCTAGCGAAAGACCCAACACCACCTCCTGTCTCCCCAGCGCGGCCTCCGGCAAAAAAGAGCGGCCTTGGACGTATCGGAGGTGCCAAATCAAAACAGTCGGCTGGAACAAACGCTGCTCCTATTGACCTGGAGGCGACTGAACCCACGGAACCCAGCACAGCGGCAGTCTCCCATCGCCCTCCCAGGAAGTTGGGTGCTATTGGGAGACAAAAGGCCGATGTGGAGGATCCAGCGTCAAATTCCAACGAAGGCGTTCAACGAGGCCGATCCGCTGCAAAGGATGCCACCCCGGAACCCAAAGCAAGAGAAACTTCGCAGGAGAGGGCTGATAGACGACGAGAGGAACTCAAAAAGGAATTGGAAAAGAAGGCGGCAGCTGGTCCCGCGAAGAAGAAACGAAGATTTTAAATTCAATTATATTCTCATCACCAACCTCACGTCTTGGAATTGCTATGGTCTTCCAAGCGAGAGGCAATGGTCACAAGGTTAGTCGCTTTGTCATAAGCGATACCGAAAGGGACAAATGAAGGAGTATCTCGAGTCCAGGTCGATGGTTCTCCTGACTCCGCTAACCACACTGCTACAACCTCGAAGCCATGTGCTTTCATTACGGAGGCTTGTGGAAGAAATCAACGACTACTTTCCCATTTTCACAAAACAAGCGCAGTCCACCTAAGCCAGCTATCAATATTTTGCATTTTCAATTTCAATCAGCGTTCAAGCGGCTTTGGTCGAAAGGCATCATTCGTTTCATATGTGTGCACAATGGAAAGGCGCAGTATCTATCCGCCGGTGCAGAACGCCATCAATGCACCCACATGTGTTCATGTTGTGAAAGCCGAGCAGCATCAGACTCGTGGAACCCCATTCAATGTACAAATTTCAACATTTGCGATTATACATCAAGCCTTGATTAGCTCGGCGGAACCTTTCAATATATGCACACCAGCACCACTGTTCAACTATTTGACGGCAATTGCACCGGTATCTGCAGAGTCGATGCCAAAGTGGCACACGCTCCTCCGGCAACAAGGTCCGCCGCTCGTCCGGTTTTTGTCATGAGAATCTTCCTCTGTATTGGTGACCTACCCAAAGCCTCAGTTCCAAGCAGATTTCGATGAGCCTAATCTGCACATTGATGTCCGATGCCTGCCGGAAGCCCGACACAACAATATTATTACATGCCAACCAAAACCAGAGTTGACCCCGATGGGCCACACTATTGACAGCTTGTCCGGTTGAAGATCTGAGTCTACCGAGTTTCGTGTCTTATGTTCATGTAAGAAAACGGAGACCCTGCACACAAATTGCTACTAATCGTCCACTTGGTCTCAGAAACGACACTTTTCATTATTAGCCCAGGAATACACTTCCCTTTACGGATTGAAGTGGTTCTGGGCAAGTGCTACAGTATTTACAGCAATAGCATTGCGCTTACCCACAAGATAACAAGGCTCAATGACCAACATTACAACAATCGTACGATTGAGGCTTGATGAGGCGTTCCATAGCGTACGGCTGGACAGGCGCTGAAGACACTTCTACAATTTCAAGGACACCATAATATGAAGAACTGCCAGACTCGGTCATGTCGCATCACAGTGATCTACTCTCATTGGATAGACTCTAAAGCATTGTGTTCTAATTGAGGGGCTATCTTGGACGTTGCGACCAGTAGCTACTGGGCCTACGTAGCCCCCATACACCATCTGTCACGCGGCAGTCGCACATATAACGGCAATGCATCAAACAGACGAGATGGTGGCACAGGCAGCGGGTGGTTTCTCGTACTCGAAGGGTGGTGGATCCATGTCAGACTGGCTTAGCGCAAGTTGCCAAGAAACGCCGCCAGGAGTGTGCTTAGGCGCGACCAGTGAAGATGCATGCAGGACCTGGAGAAGTCCGAAGACCATGTCAGTGTGGCATTACAGAGTCCCCTACCACAAGGGTCTTCTTGCAGGGATTGAGAAATGTGCACACAATAACAATAAGACCTAACGGGCCCGAATCTGGTCCTGGCGACGAGAGTTGCTGCAAAGAGACGAAGGAGAAAAGGGAAAGAAACTTTGGTTGAGGCACAGCGATTCGCACGATTGATGGATCACACCAGGCTGGCTGTAATATCGACAGGGCTGATATGGAGGGTTGGTACTCCGGACCAACTCTTAAAAGATCACATCCACACCTTATCTCGCATACCGTCTTCCTTTTGCTTGGCTTAAGTGTTTTGGTGGACCTGCTGGTTCAGAAGGATGCTCTCAGACAGACACGGGTCGGCGAACTTTCGAGTCAGAACGGCCTATGATCCAAATGAGCAATGACTCTGATTATCATCATTACTGTACCTCAAAAGGTGGCTTGAAGATCATTGCAATTGACAAATCGTTCGTCGTCTTGGAGGCTCAACTAGACCTATGGGTGGGTCAGATGTTGGTTGAGCTCTGTTAAGATCTCAACAAGCCTGGTTGTTGTCGCGATCTGGTAGCGGAATCTGTCCAGATCGTGATTATATCTCGATAGTGGATCAAGTGGCTGTCAATGTCCATTAGATCGTACCAGGTACCGGGTTACGGAATATGAGTCCGACCGCCAATGTCGTTTGATCAATGAGACGGGACAAAACAACAGGGTACCATGATCGACGATTAGCCGGTTAGCATCACCCTGGTTGCGCCAGGACAAGTCACGAGTTGCAGTACCTTGTTGGCGCTTCATTTACCTGCTTATCGCGCAATGCTGAGATCCTTTTACGTACTGTCCTCCTGGCCATTCTGAACCTGCGCAAATGATGCGGTAGTGTCAGTCATGGTTGATGATTCGCAACTATCCCGTACCACGCAATCAATAGTAGATCAGGGGCCAAAAGTCTGCCAAATTGGAAGTCGTGCATATCAAGCTACTTTCAATTTCGAACAGCTGGCATATGCCATGTTGGTGACATCAACTAGCTGGCCAAAGATAGATCCAATGAATGCCTCTGAGACAGGAGATCACCACCACCTCGCAACACGAAATTGCATGTTTTGTTGGTGGGAGCATGACCGAGAATAGGTCACCGTGGCTTCCTAGGGCGCGAAATGATCGGGCATTGCTCATTTTGCATGGGATATCGAGATGCTGCGCCGCAGCATTATATGAGAGATCGGGATTCCATCTCAACGCTGCAGGGTTGCATCGATACTACTTGGTGCTGACCTTCTACGTAATTTCTCGATGTGAGCAGGGATGATCTTGGACACTCTTCTCCGATCATGAATACTGTGCATTGCGACGCTGGTCGTCTACAATGGACTCGCGAACTCCGAAGCCTTGCTTGAATGTTTAACCTTCAGCTTTGAAAGTTGATTAGAGGCACATCATCAGTAACGTCAACTGTACAGCTGCAGCAGGCTTTAATCTGCAGATTAAACTGTTTCGGGAATCAAGGGAAACTATTCCATGCTACGACAATGATATGAAGAAGCGTAAATGGTCAACAGCTTCAAAAGGATCCACTCATACATCCTGGAGGTTAATCATGCCCCGCTCACTCTCGATGCTCTTGTTTCAACACACCGTTGGTGGGATTAGCCAGGAAATGCCATGCGGTCATCTTTCTCTTGGCTTCTTATTCCCTAGTCGTCGAGCTGCAGAAGACACTAGACAGACAGACAAGCGCTAGAGTACGTGCTGAACTCGCAGCGCCGCTAACGGTTGATCACAAGCCATGGTTGGTGCAGAACGCCTTCTTCCTATTGTCATTGTTGGCTTCAAAGCTAATCTTGAGAAAGTGCCCCCATTTTCTAAACGGTGCAGCATATCGGAGCACACACCAAAGCAGAGGCGCTTTGCTTTTTCTGCCTATTCGAGAATCATCCTATCAAGCTGGGTATGCAGAAGAGCTAAGGCTCGGAGGTGTTACGAAGAAAGGGACAGCGGGACTTGGCCTGAGTCTAGAGAAGTTACACCCAAGCACGATGGTCATTACCCGGCCCGTTCCTGACTGAGTTTAAGGTACTGTAATTGACCTGTCAAAGTGTCAAACGCCCACTGACGATGAGTCGTGCAAAACCAGCGGCCGCTACTTTGAAGTCTAATTCGAAAAAGAAAGATGGAGATGCTATTCTATTCTATGTCGATCCCACCTACATATCGGACATATCCACATCTCCATCAATCATACCTTTTACTTTTCTCGTCTGTTTCATCATTAATTCCTGTCGTCTCTTCTCTTCACAACACACGCGGCACACCGCACAGTGCATATGCATACTCCAGTATTGGATGAATCTTGTGTCATAATAGTGACCATATTCTCGGAACCTGTTGGCTCTTCATGACTGACATCTGAGCCCGCAATTGACAAAAGGTCTCAGCAAAGACAACATCTTGTTAAGTGATAGGCATGCTGGACAGCCCCACACCACCAGCTCCATATCATGGACTGGGCGGGCAAGGGATGGGCTGAAGCAGTGACTACAGTACCTGGTTGGCAGCAAGACATACAGGGAAAAGAGGCAAAGCGCCTTTGTTCATAAAACCGCTGCCTACAGGGATGCTGAAGAAAAAAGGAAATTGAAAAGAGACTCGGACCCGGAAACAACCCTGTGAGACACATGATGAGGCTTGACTGCACGAGGAATACAATTCGGGGTCTGTTTCCACTTGGTCGCTGCTCTATCCGTACAGCACTACAAAGACTGGGGTTCGACAGGCGTGGACATGCAGGTAAGGTGTGTCCTATTCTATTGAGAGCCTAACCGAGCTTCTAATAATACAACGCTCGGCAGACGTTGCGTTGTATGTACTGTATGTGTTTCTACAGTACAGTACAGTGCTCGTCACTCTGGATCCCTGGAAGATGGAATGCCCGCAGCACAGCAGATGGCCTCGACTGCAATGCCCTGCTCCCTTGCGGTTGCGGTCTAAACGGGCCCTGGAACCGATAAGCAGTTGTGTTTATGATCCTGGCATCCATATCTGCGGCTCGATCCTTCTCTGCTGATCTTATTAGCAGGTGGAAAATCGGGGAACATCGGTATCCCGCTCTCAGATTTGAAATGTCTGTGTGTTCAGGTTCAGGTCTAGCCTAGCCTTTAGAGTTAAGTTATCTCCTCTTCATTTCCATTGATTCTCAACGATTGCCTTTTCAAGAAAGGACCCTTTTCTCAGCGACGCCAATGTCTGAGCTCCTGGCGATCATACCAAGCCATTCTATAACCTTCCTAGCTAGCCTCACTTGCCCTTGGCCTTTCACTTCTCGTGGCATTCCTCTCCCCACTTTAAGAGTACATACTGTCTGTCGTTCAGGTTCAGCACGATAAAGTCGCATCGCCTACAGGGGTCAAGGATGTCATGAATGAGGGGCCCGGATCATTTCCCGTTGGCTCAGCTGTCCTGACCCGACAGATCGGTAACCAATGATAC
This sequence comes from Fusarium incarnatum, assembly GCA_004367075.1. Lineage (NCBI taxonomy): Eukaryota > Fungi > Ascomycota > Sordariomycetes > Hypocreales > Nectriaceae > Fusarium > Fusarium incarnatum. The sequence goes on along the minus strand of QGDZ01000166.1, from coordinate 177,855 downwards.
TGTTGACTCTCTCAACAATGGCCTCATGCACCCAGCCTTTTCCCCACTCGCATCTGTGGAATTTGAGCGATCAATAACAGGGTTAAGTGGGGGGAAGCAAGACATGGCCTTCTATCCGTAGACTCGATGGTACTGTAACCGTACGAGAACACAGAGGTAATTGACAAGTCGTAATATGTGTTTAGATTACTGATCCTCAGGTGGCAGAGAAGAGTTTAGAGTTACTGTATTGTATTTTTGTTGGTCTAACAATGCTATGTATCCTTTCTATCGGACTGACTGTGTTTATCCCATTCATTCGCGATTTACCATATCCGGCTGTCTTCAGCGTTTTCGGACGAGGTTAAAACAATAAACGGGTGCAAATATCAATAATACAACTCAAAAGAGGCCTGATATTCATGTTGGTGGTAACAAAGGGCGGTGATGATGTGTACTCTTGGTATTGGTACTTGTACCGCAAGCGGCATGGGAAAATGCACTGGGGGTGGGAAGAAGCGCTTGTTGTGTTGATCATGGATACAAGAGAGAGGGGGAAGGGGGGAATAACAAGCCATTTATGATGGTGATAGATAATAAACAATAACTAGATGGAAAAGACATTAACAGCACGCTTTGTTGTGCAGAGGACGTTTCGCTCAGGCAATGGCCAACCAATAACAATGATGCCTCTTTGTTACTCCTCGGGGAGCGAAAGATGAAGCGGCATCGTCTAGACAAGATTCCATGAAACCACCCATAAACAGAGAGAGACAAGGAAATTAAAAGGAGAAGGGATAAAACGGGTAACGGGGATGAAGATGACGACAATAATGCCCGACCAGAAGCCCATGTCTTTTGTGTCAATAATATCAACACAAGGTCCGCGTTCCAGGAAGCTGGAAATATGACAGGTATCGAATGAGGGGGAACCAACATATGACAGGAGCGTCCGCCTGTCGGACTCGCCTTGTCGCTCCCTCGATATGCCCATGATATTGCCAAGCCCGAAACCAAGTTAGTTTAGCTGCACAGCAACTGTAATTACTAAGGTCATCGGTACTGGTACTGGTACTGTATGAACATCAGGCTCAGGCTCAGCCAGCCTCGGCGCTTCGCGCCCAACCCATGACCGCGAGTTGCAAGTCTCAATCAATCCTGGGCCTGGGTTCGGATGATCTGTGTTCCGTAGGCTTCACCTATTCTTGAGTAGGTAGGTAGGTAGTGGTAGTTGTTGGTTGCTGTGAGTTGAGGCTGATGAGATCCCTGTCATGTCCAAACTGCCACCATCTTCATAATCTTACGCCGTTGTGAGAGTGTGAGAGTGTGAGAGAGAGAAAGTTGATTTGCTTTTTCTTCCAGAACCAGTAATGCTCAGTCTCAGCCCCTCTTTTCGCCTTTTCTCACACACGCGTCTCCCGCGGTAATATTTTGCTTCGTGGACTTGGGAATTTTCAATGTTTTTATTTTTTTGTCATTTGTTATTTTTCTTTTCCATGTCTTCTCTTGTCTCTCTTGTGGTAACACATGAATATGTTGGTCATATCAATGACCATGCATTGCGCCAAGGTGGAAAGAGAGAGGCTAAGAAGAAGGCATTCGGAGGGTTTCAGACCGCACTAACGTTCGGAGGATTTCCCAAGGGCTCAGACTCAGAGTCCCTGGCAGTTCCAGTTGTAGGTAGGGCCAATACCCATGAGGCGTTCGTTGACTCCGACGCTAGGAGTATTGTGACCTGGACCGCTGCCTTGATAGACGCCTGTGACGTCTGCCATACTGTACGGATATTCGCACGGAGATGAGCCAAGGTACTGAGTGTGAGTGTGAGGATGAGGATGGGCGCCACTAGGAGGGATCGCATACGCGGTAGTGCCATGGGTATGGGTGGTCGCGCTAGGGCTGGAATTGGCTGCATGCGCGTGTATTAGGCTCGGCTCTGGCAGCATGAAACCAAACGCATTCGAGTCGGGTGTCATTGGAGAGTACTCCTGTTTGACGTTTGACACCGTTTGTGGCATCCTCTCGATCCGTGGCATCATTACGTCTTCGTAGCCCTGTTGCTGCGACTGTGATTGATACATTCCCGCCGGCATCGTTGCTTGTCGGATGTGATGAGCTTGAGGATGAGCCATCATGTGGTGGGACGTTGGTGGCATGTTCCCGTTCATCTCATGTGGGTATTGATTAGGACCAGGACGTCCGCGTAGACTAAACTTGTTCATCGACGGGTCGAGGGCGAGAGTTCCCTTTCGACTAGACGACATGGACATCTTGGCTGTGGGACTGCCGTGTTGGAGTCGGTGATCGTACGGGTGATGGTGGAGTCTGGTTGTCACAGTTCGGCGTGGCTGCTCCTTGTTCTTGCGATATTTCGTCGTGCTCTCAACGCCATTCTTGACAGCCCAATCCTCGAGCATCCATTCTGTTGGCTTTTTAGGTTCGCCGGGCTTGGCAGTGTACAAGTCTGCTGCTGCTCCGTTTGACGACGGCTCTGACGACTGGTCGTGCTGTTTGAGCTTCGATTCTCGTTGCTCCTTGTGTTCTCGTTTGATGAAAGCCTGCATCAGGATCCACTGTCAGCCTTAAAGCACTAAAAAAGAATTGGCCCGTGTGTGTGGGCTTATGCTTATGCCGCAGGCTATACCTGGAATTCGGCAGGGAGTGGAGTGTGTTGAAGCGAGATCCGAGGGCGGGAAACTATGGAGAGTGCAGATTGCGACATACCTCGTTCATGCTTAGGTTATGGCGGATGCTGTTCTGCCATCCTTCGGCGTTCTTGCCTGGTCGCCTTTCTGAATGGTCCTTCTTGATGTCCTTGTCAGTGTTCTCACGGAACCACTGGTAGATCTCTTGAAGAGTCATGGCATGGTCTGGAGTGCTCATTAGAGCCCGCCAAAGAAGCTTAGCGTACGGTTCATCAGTCTTGGCGTTCGCTGCAGCACCTTGAGGTTCCGCTTCGCCGTTCACCTCTGGACTGGCACGGTACCCTGCTTGGCCTGCTGGAGATTCCGGTCGAGCCTTCATATGCACAGGAGTTCCGAGAAGTTGCTCATGTGGGGAACTAGTGCAGGACAACGCTCCAGTTGAGGGGCTAGCGATTGTTGCTGGAGAGTAGATTCGTGGCAGACCGTCATGCTCATTCTCGAAACCCGGGCCCATGTAGCCGCTCGTGAGAGGCGTCAGGACCCGAGGGCCTCTGACTGGATATCCGTCAGTTGATGTGGGAGTGCAGACTCGGAGGTTCTTGAATGAGTTCTGCTGGCTTTGAAGCGTCTCCGGCTGAGGCAGAGGAAATTCTGGAGAAGACCAAGTTCTCGGTGAAATAGGTGAAGGGTTGTAGCAGCTCATTGGGGCACTGCCGCTGCTTGGAGAGCTCTGGTATGAACAGTTGTCATAATCGTCAGGTCCTGGTGGAGGTGAAGGCCAAGCCTGGTAATGGCTTCGAGGCGGATAGTGAAAACCTGAAGTCAGGGAGGCGTACGGATTTGCATCATGACCCGGATGTGACCGCTGTTGGTTCTCTTGGTGTTGTGACAGGGTCGAACCCAGAGGGAGAGCACCAGTTGATGAGAGATGAGATGGTTCATCTTGAGGACCCGAAGAGAGGGAATAGTATGACTCCATACCGGTGAGCTCTGGCGCGCAAGGTGAGTGTTGCCCGTGACCGGGGAGATTACTCGTGTAGCTGGGCTGTTGTCCTTCGCCAGGAAACGGTGAATCCATGGCGGTTGTGTTGAAAGTCAAAGTCAAGGACCACTGTTTGGAAGGAAGTACAATAAGGTCTCGTGGTCGTTTGATGAATGTTCTCGGGAGACAAAGTAGATTTCCAAGTAGTGGGAAGCGAGGAAAAGAAACTTAGACAAGAATAAGATGTGATGAGGAGGCGGAGTATGAAGAGGAGGAAAACGGGGAGATAGCAAAACGTTACAATAGACACAATAGGACAAGGCAAGGACGGGGGGAAGAGTGCAGAGATGGCGATATATGATGCCGAAGCAAAGACCTTTGTGCCTCCAGTCCGTTCTCGTTTGGGGTAGGGCGTAGATTTGCAACCTGCAGGGCTGATTTCATGGGCAACGGCTTCGTTTAGACGGCGATCCGTCTGATAAACAACTGCCCGTAGACAGATTCAGAAAGTCTTAGCTTTTTTCAGATCGCTCTCCTACCTACACCTCCTCCCATCAAAAGCTAAGCTAAGCTATGTTATGGACATGGACCCCAAGATCGTAGTCAGGACCGGACGGAGTGAGTATACTGTATGGGTGTGGGTAGAGACAGAGACAGGACGACCAACAGGCGCCCAGAAAAGCCATTTTCAACTAGGTCTGGGGTCAGTTGCATACAAGGGAAAACGGGCAGGGACACCAATATCTCAGACACGCCCCCTGGGGGGGTGTATAGTGTGTAGTGTATAGTGTAGCTCATACATATGGAGCTCCATCACGGCAAGCCAACCTCCACTCCATACTAACATGCATTTGTATTTGTGTATGTGTGCGCTTGTACTTTTGTGTGCTGTGCTTTGCTGTGTGCGGCCATCAGATACTCATACAGAAACCAAATCTGAAGGACGTTGGACTGGACGCGCAAACGAGTTCCCACTGTCGATTCTCTGTCTTCTCTGACTGGAGTGAGTTATAGGGTTTGCATCTGCTCAACCGGCACTGTCCACGCCAGGAGGTACATGCATCTGTATACCCTGGTCCTCTGAAAAGCTGCCTCATCGATTGTATGTATATACACAATACAGCTTGTGGAGTAACCTGACCTAACCTTGCAAGGGTGGACAGGACAGGACAACAAGTAATTAATTGCGCCCTCAGTAAGGAAAGGTCCAAGGTCCTCTTCCACGGTCCCGAACTAAACGTACAACCCTGCAGATACTAACAAGAAATGTGCCGATGCTCGTTGGACCGGTCCGGAATGACTTGTGTTGCATGCCCCCTTTGCGTATCGTCAAATCTGCCTTTCTCTCCTGTCAAAACGTCCCGGGACTCATCTTGCAAGTTCTGGGTATCGGGACCGCACCCTCCCATACCATAGCACATGTTACCAAGACGGCATCAAGTCACTTGACGGTAGCTCAGCCGGCTTGTACACTGGTCAACGGGGCTATCGCGGGACCTATACGTCTCAAACGGCACCTTGCATTTCAAACGATACCAATCGGGACACCAATCTGAATACCAATCACAACACCAATCAAATCGTCGGTCGATGCCCGTCCCGTTTGAATCTCCGTTTTCAATCTCTTGCTGTTGTGAAGCAATATGGAAGCAGCCGGAGAAGCCGCCAGAAGATTGTTGGAGCATATAATCATCTCATCACTGCACTGCGGACCGATGCATCAAAGAATACATATAGAACAATCTTTCGAAGCTTCATCATGAAGACTATGGGTCAGGGAATCATGCTTGGGTTGAGGCAGCTGTTCCGACTGGTGGACTGCACCGAGCCTTTTCTGTTGCATTTGCTGATTGCTCATGATCCGCGCAGATTCCCCCTTCAAACACATCAATATCAAGTTGCCCACGAGGTTTGGTGCTATCTGTTCGACACGCGGTCCGTGAACGCTTTGCGACTGACAGCCTTCGAGAAGACTTCGCGTGCATATCGCCCAATAACTTCAGTTTGCCTGCCATATCCGTCCAGGTGCGGCAGTCGAAACACTGCTGCTGCATGTTTTGAAGCTCTGCCATCTCGTATTATTGTGTTGATGCTGCAGGAACAATGCAACTCCTTCGCTGGTTCGCTTGTGCTTATGCCACACTGATGAGATGAAACCGCAGATATGAGGACAAAGCAGGAAGCACTTACTACTCGCTGTGTCTCATTCTGGTCATCTGCTGAATCACCGCTTGCCTATCTCTGCCCAACACCAGCCCTACACTAGTTCCGGCTTGAGGTCCCGAATGAGAATGCTATGAATAGGTAGTACAAGAATAAGAATCAACATGAGTCGGATAAGCCACACATGCAGGAAGCTATTAACAGCCATGGTGATGCAATCATTATGGAACGGGCGGTCTGTCCAAACCCGTCTGAAAACTTGTTTTGCTTTGCTATCCAACTTTCAACCATGATGATGGTGAGAATGCAAAAACCGAATTGTCACTTTTTGCAGCTATTGATAGCCAGGGTTTGCACGAATAGGCGAGGTCCGAAACGAATCCATGGCAAGATAGCGATGGGTAGATACCCGTGTCTATTTCCTGTAATAGATCTAGAATCGTGTGTCAGTATGATAGATCGAACAGGACCAACAGATGATGTGTTTTTAGAGCCACATACCTTCTTGAACTGAAAATGTAGCTGCAGGATACCCTATTGAGTGAGACTGGTTAGTTTCGCATGTTCCTGAGGGTGTAGTGGAGGACATGGCGCTTGCAGGTACGATGCTTAAAACGGCTGTCATAAACGTGGACCGTTCTAGGTTGCATAAAGTGCACCTCAACCAACGGCCAAGAACGTTACCACAGTATGAGCTCGCAAGGGCCAGCGCATGGCCAGCCCACCCACGTGAAGCGCAGCAAGAAGGGACGAACATACCTTGTCAAAAGAGCTCTTGAAGCCTCGATCTTTCTTGGCGCTGTAATCCCATTCTCGATCGACAATACGAAACGCAATATCCTCGTATGGGGGGCCTGCAATGAACCTGATCAGGCACGTGTCCTCCTCGCCAGCAGCAGCAAACGATTCTCCACGTCTGCGGCCGTGTTCCCGGATAATCTTGAAAGTTGGTGCTTTTGTCTTGTCGATGAGTTCTGGATAGAAAATATTGAACTTGTAGCCCTGGACAACCTTGGGTGGTGGGTTATCGTGATCATAATGGGTTTGGTTATACTTGTTCCAGTCATAGCCCATTTGCACACGATTGAAATAACGGGGTTTTCGAGGCTTGTACTTGTCTGCCCACTGCGGTTTGGAAGTGGTCACCGCTTCTTCGCTTGTGAATATCTCCTCGTTCTCGTCGACACCTCTAGCAACCTCGCGATCATACAGTGCTTTGGTAGCCTGCGAGAAATCCTCATTGTCGGCCTGAGAAAAGCGTTCAGTGCCAGGAGGGGCCGATTTTCCTGCATGGCTTGAGGATGAAACATATGCCGGCGTCGCCGTTGGGTCTGGGGAAGCTGACGCTGCGGCTCCTGGCTGCGCGCCGAATGTCACCTTGGGGGCAGAAGTCGCCTGGCCCAACGCCTTTGCCTTGGCCGGGTCACTCTCCTTGAGCTGCTTGACGCGGATCTCCTTGATTGTCTCGTATACCTGGCTTAGCTTGGCACGAGCTTTCCAGACTCTCAGGCTTTTGAGCAGCTGTTCCCAATAATCCGTATCGATGTCTTCGTTCGATTGTAATTTGTTCTTGATCTGCTTTTCCAAGGCCTCCAACTGGTCGTGCGTCTTGGGGGCGAGAATCTTATCAATGTCGTCTGAAACACTGCTCACAACCCTTCTCTCATGTCCGTGCGGGTCTAATTTTGCCTTCCTGTCTGCGCAGATGGTCTGAAGCGCCCTCCAATATTCGCGGTTGGTAGGATTGGTCTCGAGTACATGATAAGAGGCGATATCAGAGTCTAGCTCAGCGATCTGCCCGCTACCCAACTGCGTAATAACGTCTCCGGGTGCAGGGATGTCGATCGCGGCATCGGTCTCGTCGTCGTCGAATACGTCGCGATCGGTATCGATGTATCGCAAGTTGAAAGCAAGATAGTCGATAGGTTTGGCGCGACCTTCGCGGATGCGAATATCTGCCTTCTTCTTGGACTGCTTCAGTACGAACTTGTCCTCATCGGCGACAAATTGGCGCGACTGCTCGTCTTGGGTCAAGTACTTGGGGTTGACCTTTGACGCAGTTGGCTTTGTTGGTTTGGAGATTCTGTTGGTAGGGTCATGTCGGGGGGATGTAACGTCTCGACGGTTGGGGGATCTTCGTCCCGCTAGCATTGCCTTGCGCCCAGGATCCATAATGACGATGATGATTGATGATTGATGCTGTGATGGAAGGGAGTCGGGAACCAAATATTGAAGCTGAAGCGCAAAGGCAGCCTCAATCTTATCGATAAAAAGTGGATATCAGAGAAATCTTATCAGAAGCGATCTTGCACGTGACGTCACTCCATCAGTAGCAGGTCTTCATTACCAAAATGCGCCAGAGGGATAGCAGCAATTAATTAAACGTTTATACGAGACTATTCAGACGCTATTATTACATTGATGGTTAGACTGTTCTTTAACGGTCCTTTTGATGTGTCGGTGTCTGCGATATTCAACGGTTTCTAACGCCATCATTCCACAAACCCATTTCATTTACACAGCAGCTTCTTTAGAAAACATTAGTTATACAACCTGCAATACACACAATGCAGTCGGATGGTTCTCGATACCATTCAAGATAACCAATGATATACCGGAATTGATGAATTGATCGACAATAACTAAGAATCAACTCAGCTGAAATAATTTGACTTCGTCGATTTACGTCTAGCTTACCCTGCATGGTTTCTTGCAACACCAAGCCAAACAACTGGACACAGCAGGGCCCAGAACAACATACCGCCACTCGCGCCAGCCATTAAGCATATCGAATAGAGCTCGCTCATCGTATGAGGATTGAAATGAGCTCCTTCCCCGGAGTTGTCTAAGCGACGGCGTTCCAGCCGCCTTCCCAACAGGGATCGTTGCGTTTATTTGAGCAAGTTTATTATCGTCTCAAACTCGCTCTCATCCCCGCATAAGCTCAACCCGTTTTGGGACAACTTTGATGCCATGTACGTGAGAACTTTGAAACTTATTCCGATTGAAATCTATGTAGATGATTCATTTCATGTTGTATACGAGTATACAAAGCTCCATACAATAAAGTATTTCAACGGCGAGCAAGTGGGTTGTATAGTGGTATCCACGAGCCCATAGATACCACTCCGGCCGAGACCCGTCTTCAACCGGGCACCCACCTTGTTCATATTCACACCCACCTCCGAATCCCCGGGTGCGGGGCCGGAATGCCTCTCTGATGAAGATGCTAGTGACACCACAGGAAATAATCACTGAAAACTGCCTCACGCCAAGCCAATAACTGCATGGTCCTGAGCAGCTTCTAGATCTAGAGTCAATCCAAGGGAGCTAAACTTTAGTTGGACCCTGGAAAAAAAGAAATGTAGATGCATATAAAGTCAATTGGCTCTCCGGTAATATTTGCATCTGTTCCTCATCCTCTCACCTGCGTTGATCACCATCCCAATCTTTCAAAATGTTCGCCTCCAAGACCCTCCTCGGCCTGGCTACCGTCCAGGCCGTCTCTGCCCACTTCGGTCTTGTCTTCCCTACATGGCGAGACGATACCCTCAGCGAGAAGAACGAGGAAAAGTACAGCCAGTGGACTTACCCTTGTACGAACCCCAAGTCCTGACATTGCATTGATTCCTACTAACGTATATTAGGCGCTGGTGTCGACTACAACGAGAAGAACGTCACTGACTGGCCCCTCGAGGGTGGTTCTCTTACACTCGACCTCCACCACGACTGGACCTACGTCTTCGTCAACCTCGGTCTCGGCGAGAACACAACCAACTTCAACATCTCCCTCACCCCCGAGTTCCTCAACGCCACCAACCCCGGCACTCTCTTCATTGAGGAGCTCGCCCTGCCCTCAAGCGTCAAGGTCTCAGACGGTGATCTCGCCAGTATCCAGGTCGTTACTGTTGGCGACAGCGGCAGCGCCCTCTACAACTGTGCGGACATCCGCTTCAAGGAGAACGCAAAGGGACCCAGCAACAAGACTGGTGACGTTGACTACGTGATGATCAAGCAGCAGGATGGCAATGGCACTGATAGCGCCTCCAACTCTTCCTCTTCAGGAGAGGAGGGTGGTGACAATGGCAGTGGAGCAGGTATTTTGGGTGTGAACACGATGGCTTTGACCTCTGTTGTAGGTTTCGCCGCCGCTTTTGCAATGGGATTCAGCCTATAGATAGTATACCCGAAGCGCAGATACATATGTAATGAAGCATGATAAACAGCCATGATAGAGGCTTCCAAAAGAACCTAAATTACATCCAAACAAGTACAACTAGCCATCCGTATAATGTGCTGAAATAAATAACAGATATATAACGTCTAAAATCATCAACTGGGTATATCCAATCTTGAGTTGAGTTAGTATGGTCCTCTGTAGATACAAGGGTGTATGTAGACTTACCCTCCTACTCATATAAATCCAGCACGTAACACTGAAACATGCGTAAGACCAAACTCCAGTCCTGTAAATCAAAAGAAAAACGTGATTATTTCTGCAAAAATCATTTGTAACGGATAATGAACTGCTTCCTGCTCGGGCCTCATCCCGCAGCAACAGCAACTTGGTCGGCAGCCAACTCTTGCAACACCTTAGCCATGGTGATACGTTGGTTGGGATTGGGGTATAACATCTCCATAACGATACGCTCGAGACGATCCTTGGAGTTGAGTTTCTCTCTAGCCTCAAATATCTCTTGGAGCCAGTCTCGCATCTGCTTAATGGCTGGCTGGCCGTTTCCGTGCTGCTTGTGGGGCGTGTTGGGACTGTTCACACCGGCGATTAACCAGTACAGAGGCCGGGGATGTCTTTGACGAGCACGAGAGTCGGGAAAGGAGATTTTGCGCAACACATAGAGCATGGTGACACCAAGTGCCCAGATGTCAGACGCAGGTCCGCGCTGCTTTCGCCCAATGAATTCGGGAGGAATGTAGTACGGTGTTCCGCCAGTCGTCGGTGAATTGGCGGCCAGTGTTGAGAGTCCAAAGTCGCAGAGGACAGCGCCCCTCTCTGGCGAATAGAGGATGTTGGCTGGTTTTATGTCGTTGTGTACCAACTTGCGGCCGTGGATGTAGTTGAGGGCGCCGGCGATGTCTCCTAGGATCCTGATAGCATCGTTCCTGTCACCCATAAATTCGTCGTTGGATTTGTTCCTCCAACGAGGTGCTGCAGTAAGATCCTTGGCGTCGATGTGCTCCATGTAAAGGGACAGAAAGCGCGCATCACCGCCGTAGTATCGAACGATGGACTTGTGCTGCAGGTCTTCCTGACTCCTGCACTCACGAAGCCACATGTCGGCCTGACGGATGACGGTCCGCTCGTGTAGTAGTGATTTGTCATTCGAGCTGGCGACGCGTGTCTTTAGCACCTTGACTGTAACAATGTTGTCTGGTACATGGGAGTGTGTTGCGGTGTACACAGCAGATAACGATGTCGATGCGATGGGCTCCCGCTTGGTAAGCTGGTATTGGTCGAGTTCACAGACACCAGGAATCGCAACGGTGTCGCCCTTCTCGCCATCCAGCAAGGCATGTCCGTTCACAGTGGAGAGCTCCTTGCTTTCACGGCCATTCGGTAGAGAGAAAACCAAGGGATCTGCAGAAGGCCGCAAGAACATGACAACACCATCATCGCCGGGTGTATCCGGGTCTGAGACACGACGTTTCACTCTCTTCTCGTCATACTCCGGAGACAGTGCCCGCTTCCCACTCGAGTTAAGGGGGGTGGTGGCGGTGGTTGATGTTGGTGGAACATCCTCGGGAATTGTAGGCTGCTTCGGTTGATATAGCGTCACTGGCCGCTTTTCGAGTACTCGAAAGTCAATAACATCAATGTCTCTAACGGTGATGCGCCATGTTCCTGGTTTCAAAGCCTTGGCTGATCCGGGGTTGATGATGTGAGTAGCACTGACGGGAGGACTCGACAACGGCGTCGGCGACACACTTGACAGGGAAATCGGCACGTCTGACTTATTCAAGAAGATGACCTTGTCACTGGCAGGATCATAGTATAGCTCACACCATAGAGGAGGTCTCGGAGAGGCATCCTGAGTCTCACCGGGTATACGAACGGAGAATTTGATATCCTTGGAGGTCTGAGTCACAGCTAGCACTTTGTGCTCGGGCTGCTCTGGTGAGGCAACTTCGGCGCGGAGAGCGAGCCACTGGCAACTGTCACTGCCAGGACTCACAGACCGCGAGTTAGGGAAGCTTGCTAGAGGGCGGAAGAGGATACGGATGCCTTGTCTGTGGTGGTGATCCTCCACGTGAAGCTCGTCTAATGAAACAGCTGAAGAGATGGACGTAGGGACCGGCTCCTCAACGCGGACACCCTTGAAGCGAGCGTCAATCTCGGACTGTGAAAACGGCTCGGTACGCTCCTCCGAGATGGCCTCAGAGAGCCCGAGCCTTGGTTCAGCCATGAGTTTGGCTATCTCTGTTCGCCATTTGATGTTGGTAAGCAGCCTGAGCGTAAGATGTAGGAGCCTGGAAGGCGAGGCCAGGAACAAGGAAATGAAATAAAAAAAAGTAATTGAGTACCTGCTATAGATTATGAACCAACCAAACGCTTACGAATGGCAGGCTCAACAAAATGTTCTAAAACAAATTGAGTTTGTGCGGTTGCTTCGTGAACGATGAAGCCGCCTGTATGAAGTGCGATGTTGCGCCAGGCTGAAAATTATAAAAGTCGTTGAAAGTATGAGTAAGAGGGGCTGAGACAGCAATGCAATGGATTGCTATCGGACAAACTAGGTGCGCTTGTGAGGCGATGCAGTCTAAAGGCACAGTACAGTACGACACAAGGCGGACCTGGGCGTAAGGCAAGACGAGGGGTTGTGGAAGGGTTTAATAGCAGCTGGGGAAGTGGGCTGTGGCTAAGTAATAGTAATAGATAGGTAGGTATGTACTAGATAGATGCAGTAATACCCTGCTCGGTGACAAGAGAGATGGATGGATGCGAGATAAATAGGTTTGTTAATTAGAGATGCAGATGCAGGAACAGAGACAGCACAACGTTGGACTTTTACAGGACAGGTTTATAGTATGAACGGGGCATATCAGAAGGACAGGACACGCTGGGGGGTTTCTCCTCTAGGAGGGTTGAAAGGACTTTCAGCCCAGGTCAGGTCCAGGACAGGAAGACAGACAGGCCTGCTGATAGCGTCTCAGACTCCACGAGGAACAAGACAGATTCGGGGTCGAGTCATACAGCGAATATCGACTAGAGACTTGATCCGATGAGCCAAGAATGGAGAAAGATGGTCGTTTTAACTAATAAAAAGCAATGGAGATAGAATTAGAAAGAAAGCGGGAGCGGGACGAACGGTACGAAGCGAAGCCAACGGGCAGAGACCAACTTGTGGTGGCAGCCTGGAAAGTCCCCTCTCTCTTTGGAACCTCCCCTCTGGGACGGGGAGGGAGCTTTTTGGAGTGTGGGTTTCTAGGACTCCATTAAGCGGGTAGGGCTGGACAAGAAGAGACAAGGCAGATTCCCGGTAAAGAGGACACGAATGTCACAGCCACAACCTCTCCAAGAGTGTGGCTGTGGAGAGATCCCATCTCACCTAAGAATAGATGCAATGTATCGATACTCACAAATTGTGGAAGCAGATACATTTGAGAATCAACATCCCATGGCATTTTTGGTAACAAGCAGGATTGATCATCTTCTAACGTCAGTAAGCCCTTTGACTGCACGTTGTCAATCGAAAGGCGAGCACAGTAAGAACCACCTGGAAGACGGCAGTTTTACCGGGCATGAACTACTCTTACACTGCTCAGGCGGATCTACTATGACGACACTGAAGCAACTGAAGAGAAGAACAGCCCCAGCATGACTGAACCTTTATCGAGATCCGGGGGAAGAACAGGTTATATACAGCAGAGGAACGATGTTATATAGTAACGTGAGATTGTCACGGTAATTAACGGCAAGACATTATTTTACTAGGTCAGTCATTGTCTCATCGTGAGTTTGGATGAGTGATGGTGATAATGTGGATTTTCGCCTCTTTTGATGGCTCGTGACCCGACTGAACAGGCAACGAGTGGAGATATTTTGTCATGCGGAGAGTTTGTTGTCAGAATGAGTCGATAAGAGTGTTGAAGAATGTCCCGTAGTTCAATGAATCTGAAGTTTTGTTCTTGATTCTCGTTGTGACAGATTTAGTAACTAACAAGCGTATTACTTGGTGTTGTCCTTCACCAGATTTTGTGTGTGAATGACAGGTTTGACAGCCGTTTGTGATGGAATCTCCTGGAACTCCGACGCCGGCTGAGCCCAAACAAATCTGCCGCAAATTTCACAAAGGAACACCACTGAAGGCATCAAAGGGTGTGCTGGGCTTAGATCTTAGTGGACGCCATCATGCAGCTAGTCCAAGAGATTGCATAAGCTCGTCCCACTTGCCGCTCTAAAATTTCATTGATTGGCCACTAGTTATGCACGCAAGTCTTGTGTTTCCGGCTTTTCGGGGCTGACGACCAATAACACCTCATATCGTCCTCTGCCTCAGGCATCTTGGGCTGCACCCGTGGCCTTTAGGTTGCTGGGGGCCGAGCGCACCCTGAGATATGGGTATGGCTCTTGCCCCCCCAGAACCTGCTGAATTCTGTTTCTCGTCAAGCCCCGACTCCCAAATACACGATCTTCACCAAAAAACCAAAAAAACAACAACCTAAAATCCCCCAGAAGAGCCCTATAAGCCAGTTTTGTTACTGCTTTCTTTCAGTGTCATACTTTCTTGATCACTGAAAAATCTTTTGAGGAATTTGTCGCGATGGCTATGATATAGATTCTGCAGCTCCCACGAGCTTTCGACGCGTTCCAACCCGGGCACTCTTACTGGACACTCTCTTCTTCTCTAACACGAATACAATACTCGAACCACCATAATCCATTCATTACTTCATACCGTGACCTCGACATGGACGACCCAGGCTGGGCTTGGCCTGCCTGGAAATTCGGCATGAAGAGGGATGACCTCTTTACCAACCTTCACGACCAATACAACACCTTTACCTTTAACCTCCAAGACCCCGAAGCCTTCCATCATGACGTTTACGAAATTTCCCGCGATGCCGATACTGTCGACGAGTTCCATCGCTTGATGGCTGAGCGAAAACAACAACGGATCTACGAGTTGCACGAATCTCTTGAATCTCTTGCCGTTGAGATTATCGCCAACCCCAAGTTGATGGACTCGGAGCATTGGCAGTATGCTCTTCAACTTTTCCGCACTAAATCTTTTGACTCGATCGTCCGTTATTTTTCAAGCTACCTACCCGCCAACTATATCGATCGTCATGATCGAGAACGTGATCACGACTATATCGATCGTCATGATCGAGAACGTGATCACGACGCTATTTCTATTGCTTCATCCTCCTTCTCCGAGACCAACAGCGTCAAGACCGATAGCACCACGGCCAGCAGTGTCGATGATGCCAACTTCTTTGACGATGAGCCTGTCATGACCAAGACCCCCTTGTCGGTTCATACCGATATTGATATTAGATCAGGGTCCATCGTGCAGGCGCCTCCCTCGCCGCCCCACTCTGAGATTGCTCACTCAGATGAGTCTTCGGCTTCTTCCCCAGCCAGTCTGGAGTCGCACCGATACGCCTCTAACCCCCCATCTCGTTCCATGTCGTTTTCAGGGTCCGAGTCAGGGCCTTTCCGTCCCGACTTACCTCGATCACTCGTTCACGACGACGATGAGACCTCACAGTCTGACGATAATGATAATGCTATCATTTCGGACGAGGATTGTGTAGAGAGCCAGTCGTCACTGGACACCATGGACGAAGGGGAGCAACCTCACGAGTATGGATGTGAGGACGATCTGGAGGAGGAGGACGAATTTCCTACTGCTCAATTTCCTGAAGATGCTAGCGACGCTTTCGATTTCTGTAACGATACCCCAGAGTCCGATGACACACCAACTCCTCGACAGGAGACTATCGCGTCCTGCTATATTGAGTACAAGTCCATTGCGGCATGGAGAATCCCGTCTCCTCGTCGTTCACCTTCCCCCTCGCCAAAAAGCCACAACACCTACCGCCGAGACGGCTTTGTCCAGAAGGACATACGCCGGAGTCCTGAAGAATCTTTGAGTAAGATTCAGAAACCTATGCACGACAGTCAAAGGAAGCGACCGGTTATTAGGAGAAAGCTGGAATAGCGTTTGGGGAGGCAGGGTGCTTTGTATATACTTGAAGCAAGCGATAGATACCTGTATCTTATGACTTTTTAACTGTTTTTCTAAATCATTTCTTGCCAACTTTTTCACAGGCGACATGACCACTTTGCTATATATATGACCATGATAGAGAGGCTCTGGTGGTCATTTCCAGGCGAGAATGCCCTGCTTTTAGCACACTGACTGAGTACGTTTCGCGCCTGATGTACCTGCAGCATTTGACGTGACCGTTACATATATCACGGCACGTGGTCATGTGGTTTTGGTGTTGACATGCGACGGCGCAACATCACGAGGTACATATCGGCACTAGGTACAGTATTTCCACGTGGATTAATGACGTATATCGAAGTTTCTTTCGATATGATTCTTGATGATTGTTGATCAAGATGGAAGGGTACCTTGCATGGTGTTCCTGGCGGCGGCTGTCAGGGACGCCACGAAGTTTGCTACGACGACGTTGTAAGTTTGTGTTGGGTAGTATTGTACGATAGTAAGGCTGTCTATCCGAGACTGTTCAGCAATGAGTTAATGAGAAATGTAAGTTTAAGAGGCTTGATACCTTGTTTCGTTGTGAACGCCTTTGCAGAAGACCAATCACACAAAGTGGATGAGGATGAACTGTACTCATTCATGTACGGTATCTGTGGTAAAGTGTTACGATAAACATGAACAATAAAAGAGGCTTTACAATACTTTGGGATCCTGAGATCCTGTGATCCTCAGTCAGCCATTATTGCTTCATTCAGAAGTTGCTCAACGCAGCTATCAACAGACGTGCAAGGCTTGTGTTACTTCGTTTATTCGGAGGATTGCTATCAGAGTACACAGGCCCCTCAATAAAAGGCAGTAAGCGGGCATTAAGTCTCAAGTCCATTTTTCAGGTCTCCATTTGGAAGGCCGGTATTTCACATAGGTTAGTGAAATATTTCATTCCCAGGATTATGCGCGATGAGATATTTATGAACGTAAGCACCCGAATGGGTTGATAATGTTGTTCCTTTAATGCTGCAGTTCGTGTTGTTCGGCTCTCACCCCGCATTTGTGACTCGACCTCACCTTACCAGCTACAACTACAGCAGCCATGTTGTCTAAGAAGACAGCTCCTTACGGGGACTGGGAGTCACCCATCTCAGTAGACTCTATCGTGTCCAAGACCCGACGTCTTTCTGCACCACGAGCTAATGTACCTCCTCTCATCATTTTGAGTACGGCAGCTACTAACAGACGCAGCTCAAATCGGGAAGGGCTTTCTACACTGAGAGTCGCGAAAATGGAAGCACGACTATCGTCGAGATTCTCAAAGACGGCAGAAGAGAAATTCTTCCTTCTGACTACAGCGCCAAGAATACTGTTTATGAGTATGGTGGCTCGCCCTACGCTGTTCTACCTGATGATCGTATCATCTTTTCCAACAAGGGTGACACCGTTCATATCGTCAACCCTGATACCAAAGAGGTTTCCAAGTTGACTGGTGATCCGAAATTGAGATACTCCAACTTTGAGGCGAATTTGAAGAGCCCTTGGGTGCTAGCTACTCAGGAAGACCATGAGCATGACACGCCTGATGGCGTTCGCAACTACATCGTTGCGATCAATACGGAGACTGCAGAGGTGAAGAGGATTCTTGATACAGCTGACTTCTACTACGAACCTTCGTTCAGTCCTGATGGGTCTAAGCTTGCGTGGCTGGAGTGGAACCATCCTGAATTACCCTTTGACGCAGCGAGACTGTATACTGCGACATGGAACGACGAAGGCTCCATCTCGGATGTTCGTCTCATCGCAGGCAAAGACCGTGAAGGTGTCGCAGAGCCCAGATGGGGACCTGATGGGTCACTGTTCTTTGGTAAAGAGATTGGCGAATATCGTCGTTTATTCCGCATTCCTCCAGGCAGCGATGAGCAGCACGAGGTGAAGGTAGATGGCCTTGACAATGCCGAATTTGGCGGACTGCGATGGTTCCAAGGATGGTGAGGGACCCAAACTTTACAACTTGAGGATTATACTGATGGCCTTTAGTCACACCTACGCACCTTTGTCTGATCGACATCTCGTTGCAGCACCAGTTATTCTTGGACAAAGTAGAGTGATTGTTATTGACATGGAGTCCAGCTCTTGGAAGGACATTGGAGACGCTGAACGATTGTCAGAAGTCACATTGGATGCAGTAGCTCGCTTGAGTGATACCTCGGTTCTTATCATTGGAGCAGGCGAGACTTCTGGTAAGGCTTTGTATCGAATCGACGTCGAAGGAACAAGTCAGATCACTCAACTGCGAGGTTCTACAGACGACGGCTTTCCTACAGACTTCTGCTCAAAGCCCATTCTGAAATCCGTTCGCTCAAAGGGACAACCTCAGCGGGAAATCCATGGATTCCTCTGGCTGCCACATAACCCGAACTTCCAAGCACCGGAAGGAGATCTTCCTCCTCTCATCATGACCAGTCATGGCGGACCGACCTCTTATACTGGTCCTGGTCTGAACCCCCGAACACAATACTTTACTTCACGAGGATACGCTGTTCTTGCCTTCAACTATAAAGGCTCCTGTGCCCATGGACAAGCATATCGAAATGCTCTCTGGGGAAATTGGGGACTGGTGGATTCAGATGATGCTGCTGAATTCGCAGATAACTTGACGGAAAGTGGCCAGATCAAAGCTGGAGGAGTTGGTATCACTGGTGTCAGTGCAGGAGGATACAACACCCTTCGAAGCCTAACTCGCCATGCAAAGACATTCGCTGGCGGCGTATGCCTCTCCGGAGTAAGCGACATCAAGCGCCTAGACGACTCTACACACAAGCTGGAATCGGACTACACCGACCATCTGGTTCTAGCACCAGGCGTAGACAAAAGCGAGAAGGACAAGATATGCTGCGAGAGAAGTCCTTTGTTCGAAGCCGAGAAGATCACGGCCCCATTACTGCTCTTGCACGGTGGTTCAGACAAGATCACACCGCTGGACCAAGCTGAAGAGATGGCTACTGCGATCAAGAAGGCGGGTGGTAATGTTGAGCTTATAGTCGTTCCTGAAGAAGGTCATGGATTTTCTCAGCCGAAGAATGTGAGGCTTTGGCTGGAGGAGGAAGAGAAGTGGTGGAGAAAGACGTTGCTATGAGGATGCGGAGGAGACTCGGTAGATACGGACTGGGCTCGGGATTGCGAGATAACGTTTTCGGGGCCTAAACGCTACTACAGGTGCAAAGACTTCGAGAGTTAGTATTTTGATCAATCCAGTTTAGTCAATTGTAGCTCACCTTGAATCTTATTCTGACTTATTCCCTGGGTCGTTGATGATGATTCATCAAGCTGGCGCCAAACTACCGAACGAGAAGACAAGGACCAAGCTTTAAATCCGGCACAAAAACAACTAATTGGAACTCAAACATAATAAATCGAACAAAATGGCTTCATATAATAAGACCTGCACTCAATCGAAACACTCACCACAAGTCATAGTCGTCGGGGGCAGCCTCAGCGGTCTTCAAGCCGCCCATGACCTCCAACAAGCAGGCATCTCATGCATTGTGCTTGAAGCGCGAAACAGAGTCGGAGGTAGCTTCGAAAATGGTCTTAGATCTGCACAGTATCCAAAGGTCTGGATTGATCCTGCTCAACATCCGCGTACATGGGATCTTGCGAGCGATCTGGGGCTTGAGATGGTTGAGGAAACGCCTGGAAGAAGTATAATGTATGGCTTTGAGGAGCATGATCAATATGATACTCTATCTGTAAGTCTACTCCTCAATGCCGGCATTCCTTCTAATCAGATCCTCTAGATGGACGAACCCGGACATCAATTGGTCATGCGAATGAAAAGGCCACAAGACTTGAGAGAAGCTCTTGCACAAAGTCTGAGCTCAGGCTCTGTTCAGCATTTGAAGAGCGTTTGTCATGTTGATCAGACGTCTGGTTTCAAATGTGTCTTGACTACAACCGACGGGGATATTTTTGAGTGCTCAAGAGTCATCATGGCCATCTCGCCCCCTAGTCGACATATCGATTTTAACTCAGGACTCGTAGAATACGGGCAGTGCATACCGGATTATGAACTTTCAAGCTTCTGCGTCAAGACCGTGTTGATATACGACCAGCCCTGGTGGAGGACGAAAGGACTTAGTGGACATTCCTGGAGTATGCAAGACCCAATCGGGGAGACATACGACACCTCAAATGACGAAAACGGAGTGTATGCCCTTACATGTATCGTTGAAGGCGAGTCAGGTCGTGAACTGTGGAAGAAGAACCAGCTTGAGCGGAGAGAAGCGACATTGGCACATCTGAGAGATGTATTTTTCATGTTTACAGCGATCCCGGATCCCATTTTGAGGATTGAGCCGAAGGATACACCGAAACTTAGGTGGGATTCAAGTATGGAGGGACTTGGAGAGCTCGTAGGAACTGGTGGTCGGGAGGCGAATATAGGGGTTCACTTTGCGGGTTTCGAGGCGGACGATTTGTTGAAAGCTCGCTTGGAAGTGGCTTTATCATCTGGGAGCAGAGCTGCAGTCGAGGTTCTGACTGCCATGATCCCCAAGGAAGAGTTGATACTTGCCAAGCTCTGAATAATTCCCCTTGAATAGTTTATAAAAACATTAGCATAAATAAAACAATGAGAAAATCAGCGACTACAGAAGATGTGCATATGTTCTGGCTTTATTGACGTTAGCTGAGCTATTGAACCCTCTCCCTCTGTCCCCTTAGTCAAGTCCAGATCGAAGCTCCCCATTAGACTTCCAAACCTCATACTCAAAGTCAGGCTGAAACTCTGTATACAGTGTTACCTACCCACAAGTCAGCAAATTTCACTCACTTTCAACAGAACAACTTACCGGGTCAGCGTTATATCGGTAAGTATACTCAGCCGCCTCATCCCCAATAACATTCCTCTCCAATTTAGCGCTCTCAACCAAAAGCTGAATCTCACACGTCCTCTCCATAAGCGAGAATAAATACGCAGCCTCATCAACAGTTCCACCAGCAGTCAACAGTCCATGGTTCTGTAGAATTACGGATCTATTCTTGGGACCTAGAGCTTTGGCGATTCGAGCGCCCTCATCGTCTTCAAACACGACACCTCCAAAGTCGGAGTATACACTGTGGTCGTTATAGAAGATACAAGCGTCTTGGCTGATCATGTCGAGGGGCTTGCCGAATGTTGACCATGCTTTGCCGAACTTGGAGTGTGCGTGGCACGCAGCGTCGACGTCGGGTCTAGCCTTGTGGACAGCTGCGTGGATTGTGAAACCGGCTGCGTTGACGGCGACACGGTTACCGCCGATTACTTGGCCATCTTCGTTGATGTGCACCATGTCACTTGCTTTCAGCATACCAAAGTGAACACCCATTCTACCATTCATCAGTATACTAACCCAGCTCAGGACGAAAGGTGCACTTACGGGTTAATCCAGAAAGTGTTTCGATCAACAGGATCTCTCACACTAATATGTCCAGCTGCACCTTCAGTAAACCCCATGCGGGCAAACACTCGAAAGGCTCCCGCCATGTGCTCAAGTTGCCATTGGCGCTTCTTATACGGATCCTCGATCTTGGGGATGCCAGGATAGGGAATTCCGCCTGTTGCAACTGCTGCGAAGTTCTGGTTCTCTGCTTCGGCACTTGTTACGAAAGAGGCTGACTGAACAAAACGCTTCTTGAAACTCGGGAGAGTCTTTGTGGTTAGTTGTGTCGAGGCGGTGATGAGGCGGAATTTGGTCGGAGAAGTGCTAAATGAGTGAGAGACTTGTTTCGAAATGAGTCGTCGAAGCGCTCTATTCCGCAAAGGTGTTGATAAGAACATGATCGGATATGTATAAATGACAGTCTTCGATACAAGAAGAGAAGGAATAGTTCCATTCAATCAGTTACGCAGGAACAAGTCTATGTTCATTTATATGAGCCGGTGTCCAAGAGCCGGGACGGAGACTGATAGAGCACCTAGAATGGTAACTGGACCGGCCCGGTCTTCATGATCGGCAAACTATAAGGGCATTTCCCCGCGGGGAGATAAGGCCAGGCTAGTCTTGGCTACTTCGTGATTCTTTTAGTAAAACGCTTGCAAACTTCATTGATGTAAATCTTGGAAACCGACAAGCATTGTTATGAAACATCTAACAGTCTTTAGTTAGATACGATGTAGTAATGAATGTCTCAGATTATAAGACAAGATCTCTGATACGATCGGAGGTAGTTAATGTACTTAATTGGGATATGGGTTTGCGGGGTGCATTGAGCTAATACTGTTGATCAGCAGTCGAACATCGCCTTGCATATCACTTTAATGAATACAATGGCCATGAACTTCAGATACAAAGCAGAATGTGAGATCCTTATATACTCCGTGTCCCGCATTACCTAGTATAAACAAGTTGTCGCTATATCCAGTGTTATCTAATCGGTGTATTGTCCTCCGTCAGCGCTCTTAGGCTTGGAGCGCTCAATACGTCCAAGGTTCTGTCCGTCCGTCCAGTCCTTTGGTCTCCTGCTCAGCTTCCACCTAACTACCATGCAGAGCGCACCAAAAGTCTTGATCCCAAAAGCCACCCAGAGCAGGATCTCGGATGCCAGTCGTCTCCTTCCGTGCATGTTGATGCCGTCTGGTAATCGCTCCTCGAAGTACGTCAAGTATCGAACAAACATTACCGAGTTAAGGCATGTGTGTCCGGCAGCGACTCCGAAAGAGAGGGCTGAGACAGCCCAGTAATACAGGCGAATCTTGTCCCAGACATAATCGTCGAACTGCGCGACCTCCTCCTTGCTACCTTTGGGAAGAGGGCACCATCGCTTACCGATAATGCAGCGACACCTCATCCAATGAGGTCTGTTGTGAATAATCCACTCACGGAAGATATCCTGAGTTCCCAGGTAAAGAGCAAAGACAATGGTAAACCAGACATACCAGCTACGGATGGGGAGTCCGCCGCTAGCTAGAAAGCTTCGCCAAGCCTCGAAGAAGATATTCCCGCATGGGTCTTCATATGGGCCGGGCCGTGGGCAATAAACTGAGTCTTCAGGTAGCCGAAGAATTGAAGCGATCTCATGAAGATCGTTGACGATAGTGGAGTGATATCGTAGTCCAGAAGAGGTGATTCCAGCTTTGGGGAGACCTCTGGGAGCTGTGGGATGTTCCCATCCGAAAGAACTGGCATACCAGTTTAACTTGACCAAGAAGCGCGAGGTGTCATTGTTAGGAATAATACCCTCAAACTGGATAATTGTTAGTCATGAGAAGAGAAGAGAAAAGTAGTTGGTGAGACATACCGATACCAGAGCCAATGGCTTCCATAAAAGATGGTCAGGATCACCACGGATGATTGTGGTTCCAGCGATAAAGACGATAAAGACCAGTATGATTGATATAACACTGCCAATCACAGCCAAAATGAGTAAGGCATCAGAAATGCCCTTCCTCGTGACCTTGGAGATATATCTGTTGAGATTCATGGTTGATGAGTGAGTGAAAATATGATTGAGAGAGCTATTGAGAGCTCCAGCTCAAACCAAGGCAGTGGAGGTTTCTGTTATGCTGACAGGCGATGACGTTACGGCGCTAAGATTCAATGGAGGTTTATGCTTTAGTCAGAACACGGAATATGAGAGAGATGGGATGAGTTAAGAAAGATAGAGGCACAATCCGATTTTGAAGCTGATGATTTTCTGGCCCCCTATTCAATTTAATCGTGTATTGGGTAAATCGGAGTCAGCCTCGCTCTTCTCATCACGATATTACTAGGCAGAACGATAAACAACGCGAGGAGGGGAGGGGGACAAGCGAAAAGACCGAACTGGGCCTAGCGGTTACGATTCAGGCGGGTGGCTTCAGGGGGTTCTTCAGCGCACGTGAGACCCTGAATCAACTGAACTGAGAAAAATGGTTCTATTAATCGCTAACCGCAGCCATCCCAATAATACTAACTGCAAGAGATGGTACTATTAAGAATATCCTCTCGTTTAAGACTAATTATAGACCCAAAACCAATCTCGCGGAATAGACGGAAAAGCCAAGCTTCTATTACTTCTATTTTTCTATTCCGGATCTTTATTAAACCCCGAAGCGAGTGTAGCCGCGGTCGAGACCCCCTTGATGGATATTCAATAACTCCATTTCCCAATTTCCATTCTCGAATCGAATGTTCAATAATAACTGTCTTCTGCCCCTGACCATCTCTGAGGCCTCCGTTGTTCTCTTTCTACGTCTTTAGTCTATCAATCAGTAAACGAAAGAAGAATCAACAAACGATCTCTCACATGGTAGGCGCTTGGGAGACATATTGAGGATGTCTCTGACCCTTGTTTCAACATGAACGCCTATGTTTGCTTCTTCCTTCGGGAATTTCTGCTAAAGAATCGCCCGTCATTGGCTGTTTCTCACAGTACCTCTACGAATCAGACACAAAACATCCAGAAGTGAAACGCCAAACTCAGACTCATGATATTAATTGCAGTTGCTTAGGATTGCTGTGCCGCTTACATAGAAACACGCGTATACGCCAAGACGGAAGCAACGGACCATCCATCGTACCGACCACAATAGCCTGAATCACAAGTCTTGGGGTGAGGTCGCATAGAGCTTAACCAGCTCATTTGTTCCAGTGGGAGTTCAACATCAGAGAAGCGATGCCGCCCCGGTCACTTGTAAGAGATTTTATCTTCAAACCATCGCCAGCAAGAAGCCTTATCTACTGGGTAGCAGAAAAATTGTCTTCAAGGCTTTAGGGGCCCAGATGCTAGTCTAAGCTAGCACAAAGCGACGGGACCTAAATATTTCGTTCTTCATCCTTTCAGCAGTCACGGAACCTAACCTTTCTGGTCTTTTTTACACCGTCTGATAATGAGATTGCTTTCGTATAAGAATGGCAGTACCTCAAGATAGGTCTAGGCTTGCGGTGAGATACAGAGATAGTTCTCGTATCGTTCACTCTCAATGAGATGAGCGCTTCCAACATCAGCTCATCTGAGCATCCTCATTTTGAGAGGAAATTGTTCTGGTATCTCAGACTATTACTATAAGATCTAATTGAATGAAACCAGAACTTGCATCCTCCATTTTTGTTTCAGCAGGCTGGTGATTCGTATCCAAGTTCAATGACAAGTAGGCTATAAGAGAACCCGTCTGTAGTCCTCTTGTTGTCTTGCATTGTTGTAGCAGATTTCGTTATTCCTCTGAGTAGGACCTTCGCCAATAGTGTTCAAGTTCACTGAGAGCAGGCTGGCTTATGTTCAAAGTGTGAGTTTAAGATACGATATCAAGAAGACGAGAGAGTTAGAGAGTCATGATATATAATGAGAACAAACTAATGCTCTGGGTCGTTACGGAGATTTGTGCTATTGCATGGCGTACTCTTACACGATGCTCCCTGAGAGGGTCCTTCTGGTTTAAAAGAAGAAGCCCTTCTTTACCGGAAAGTGAATATTGAACAGTCGCATTTGCTATGAACTATTCTACTGTGAACTAAACATTCTATTGTCAGCATGAATTCCTACCTTTTCGTACGCTATGGTCACTACGGATGCTTAGTTGCTAACAGATGGGTGTTTCAC
The DNA here is from genome assembly GCA_004367075.1 of Fusarium incarnatum. Taxonomy (NCBI): domain Eukaryota; kingdom Fungi; phylum Ascomycota; class Sordariomycetes; order Hypocreales; family Nectriaceae; genus Fusarium; species Fusarium incarnatum. The sequence continues at coordinate 152,341 of QGDZ01000166.1, read as the reverse complement.
CCTCATAACCTGAAGTTATCTTGATCCCTTTCTATTCTGGCTTGTAACGTTATTACTTAGAAGGGGAAATCGAGCTCCTATCAATTGGCCGTTTATTTCTAACTCTTATTAGTTTACAACCATTCTTCATTTATTCATTCTCACTCTAAGGGTAATGAATATGTATGACGATGTCTGTCTGAGACGTCGCACCTACATGGGTCATCGTCATCTTAGCAGTATATCTCATTTGAACAAAACAACTTCATCCAAATAATAAAAATATAGATATCGCGTGAGAACCCCTCTTAAGACTCTCCTATCAAGGATAAAAGATTTTCGTTTCGACAATTAAGCCGAATGCAGTGACTGATTTTTTGCAATCATCTCGGCGGTTTTCTTGGTCCCTAGCGCAAGTGGGTATACACGTCGCTGGGCTCGGCTGGCGTCATAAGGGTCTCTAGCACCAAAGCTTTCTTTGAACCTCACCTCTTCTCAACTTCATCCATCAATCTTCTTCATAGTCTTCAATTGCGACGTAGAGACCTTTTCAGCTCATATAGAGTGATCATCATGGTTCTGACACCAAGTACCGGTGCTGAGAACACCGTCGCAAGAGATGAGGAAACACCTTTGCTGGGCAATGCGCCTGTAAAGAGAAGCTCTTGGACGCGTCAAATGCAAAAGGATGTAACCATTTCGTGGTCAGACGCTGTGTTGCTTACCTGTTATGTTGTTACTGGACTTCTCGATAGTTCCTCTATTCAGGTCTGGGGAACTTTCGTCTCTATGCAGACTGGTCAGTAAACATCTTAGCAACCCACCAAAACATGCTAATAAGCAACAGGAAACACCGTCTATGTCGGTCTCGGCCTCGCAAGCTTCATGACATCGACCCCCGGTCCTCGTCTGTACAAATCTGCGCTCTCTATCGCATCCTTCTGTATCGGATCCTCACTCTTCGCTGCCTTTCACCGTCTTTTCTCACCGAGACGTCGTTGGGTTCTCTGTGCCTCATTCACCCTCCAAGCCCTTCTCACCAGCGCAGCCGCACTCATCGTCACGTTCAGTCCACCTGGTAAAAACACAGATGAACTTGCGTGGAATGTCTTGGTGCCCATAGTACTCATGGCCTTCCAGAGCTGCGGACAGGCTGTTGCGAGTCGAGCTCTGAAGCAAAACGCCCTTACAAGTCTCGTCCTGACCAGTGTGTACTGTGACTTGTTCTCAGACAGAGACCTATTTGCGTTGGATAACGTCAAGAGGAATCAACGTTTAGCTGCACCTTTGCTGCTTCTTTCCGGTGTTTTTGTAGGTGGTCTGTTTGCGCAGAGCTCGGCCGGCATTACGGGAGCCTTGTGGATTGCTGCTGGTTTAAAGATGTGCATGGTCCTCGCATGGTTCGTTTGGCCTTCAGAGGAGGAGGATGAGACAGAAGAGGATTAGGTCGGGTGTACGGGATTAACGCAAATTTTATCAGTTTGTTTCCTGGTTTCACGTCATTGTGCAGTGGTCAAGTGACCTGGAGTTGAATTGACTGATACCACGGTGGCAGACACGTTGATCATGTCGATATCAGGAATCTCGTTCGGAGTTTATTGAACTTTTGCCGACATGATGTATCATCGCATGGATTAGTAGTCTACATACATCTTCCTGCAGTCTAATATAGTATAGCTGAGATGTCAATTAATTGATCAGCTGCACATATGGTCGGACCCGAGGTCGGACATCCAGTTGAAAGGTTTCGTGATGGTTTAATTGAAGATAGAGGACGTGCCATGGGGGTGGGTAGCACTAATGCAACAGGGAAGACTCAATTCGTGACCTTGTTTCTCTTCGGGATTCCTAACTAGGACACTGCAAGTTTTCAACTGGTTGACAGACTCTACACTGATTTGTAAATGGGTAAATGATCTTCATCCAGCAGTTCCGGCACCGGACCCCCCACTCCGGGAGTCCGGAGCCGAAGATTCTGCCTTTTCAAGATTTCGTCACGGAAGTTGAAGTTGTATAACGAGCAAAAAGGACGGTAAAGCGAGAGCAGAGAATTCGAGAGGAGACTAACAAGACGAAAAACCCTTGAGAAAAAACCGTTTAATATAAGGTAATCGGGCCATTACGGTTGAAACCGTTCACGCATTGGGCACCTCTTTTTCATATTCCCTGTCTTATGCCCCCGCTTGGTTTGGTTTGGTATGGCGTTTTTGTGTCACAGTTTACTGTAGGATTGGTGAAGCGGAGCTTCCGCTTGTGATGAATGAGAATTTTCTTTCTTTTAGACTCTTGCAAGTCTGATTAGCCCTGCGAATGGGCATTCGAATTGGTTCAAAATTTTACCTTGTTGGGCCGTCTTGCGTGTGCTCGGATATACGAGTGAAGATCATGGATCATGGATCATGCATGGGGGTCAATGACAAGAAGATCGTGTAAATGATTTTTGAGAGTGCCGCGGGAAGAGTTGCCAGCATCAATCACAGTTACATTGAGTTGACAATGGGTAGTGAGTTGGTGTAACTGTCTCTGAAACGAGAGAGACAGCATACCGTGGATATTAAACGAGAGTCGTATTGCTGCTGACTGAGAATGATGAGTTGTCAAACCGGGAAATGTCCAGCTTACTTGAGTGACTGATACGATATTAGTGAGTACAGCACTGCATTGAACGGTGATAACGGTCAACGGGAATACAAGATTTGACAACTTGAGGAAAAGAGTCAAGTGAGACCCCATGGAAGGCGCCACTGCGAGTCATTTGAAGCAATGCCGACCTGGATGGAACCAAGGGAACCAAGCCAAGCGGTGATCTGATCGGCAGTGGAGTCGTCTTTGCCGAGCGAGGGAAGTGGAAGAGGCAATGCGAGGCGAGAGACATCAAGACAAAAGAAAGAAGCTTGTTCTTGTTACAGTAAAAAAGGCCGGTGACTCCCCCCGCATTTTTACCTACCTTACCTCTCGTTTCCAAGACTCTGGATGTCTTGTGCCTGTGCTTGTGTTTGTCCTTGCCTGATCTTCATTCGACATTCATATCGTGGAGCCCCCCCGGGTCCCCCAAAAAGAGGCAAGAGCCAAACGCCCAGAAAAATAAACTCATCCGCTGGCACACTCTTTAAACAAGACGGGACCTTCTATACCCATACATACCCACCCTCTCCTTCCCTCTTTCCCGCTCTCTCGCAAGACCTGACTCTCTCTTTCTCGGTCTGGTCTTTCAGGGTCTGAGTCTGGATCTCTTACTTATATACATTGGATAACCCACTCTTCTTCATTCTTGGCGTTTGTTTCTCATCTTACAATTCTCCGGTTTTACTTCTTTTAATTTCGTATCTTATCGCTTATCATCCCGACAAGGAAGCGTACTAGCTAGCTGTACTGCACGGTATCACAAGACAGAAACGACCGACCATCTTTTTGCCCCCTCCTGCCGATCTCGACTACAACACTCTGCCATCGAAAGGACCGAAAACACCACCTTTTTCATCGCGGCCCTTGGCTGCTAAACAAACGGCCGGATGCAGGACTCTGAGATGGGGAAGGTTCACATCCCGGTGCCTTTCCCTCCTCCGGCCGCTGTTGACGATGTCGATTCAACCTTTGGAAAGGACGAAGTACATACCCACCTCTCCCTATGCCTTGCGCTACATGCGCGCATACGAGATAGAGTCTTGTGTCTAACAATCTTTCTTTCAGGGTGTCCCTGTTCATTATGACGAAGTCGTGAGCCAGCTCGAAAAGGACCTTCTATGGAAACAAGACATGCGCATCATCCCGTTATCCGCCGCGATTTACTTCCTCTCCTTTCTCGACCGAACGAATATCGGAAACGCCATGATTCTCAACTCTTCGACCAACGACGACATGCAGCGCGAGACCAATATGAGTGACCACCAGTTCGTCATATCCCTCATGGTCTTCCTTGTTTCATACGCCGTTTTCGAAGTCCCAAGCAATATGCTCCTCAAGAAGCTACGACCTAGCCGATGGCTCGCCTTTCTCATGTTTTGTTGGGGGGCAATGACGATATTGACGGCTGCGACGAACAGTTTTGGTAGCGTTACGGCTGTGCGCTTCTTGCTGGGTGTGTTTGAGGCTGGATTGTTCCCTGGACTGGTGTTTTATTTGACTTTCTGGTACAAGCATGACGAGCGTAGTGTTCGGTGAGTCTTGCTATGTGCGGTGCTTGCTAGTCTCTGAGCTGGCGCATTATGCATAGTTTGCATGCTGACTGTGAAAACATAGTGTTGCTTTCATTCTTGCATCTGCAACTCTAGCCGGCGCAGTAAGTTTGATTCTTTTGTACATTTGATGTGTTTCTAACCGCAATCTAGTTCGGCGGCGCTATTGCATACGGCATTGGGCATATGAACGGTGTTTCTGGTCTTTCAGGCTGGCGCTGGCTCTTTATCATCGAAGGTATCCCGTCTTGTCTCGCAGCGGTTCTGGTCCTCTTCTTCTTGCCCGATTATCCGGAACGGGCAAAGTGGTTGACAGAGGCTGAGAAAGACATGGCGATTCATCGAATGTATTATGAGGGTTCTAAGGAATCACACCCGACTATGAATTGGGCTGAAGCCAAGGAAACTTTGATGGACTGGAGGTTGTATGCGCATTACGCTATCTACTTCGCATCTGGACCTGCGTTTGCGAGCTTGAGCTTGTTTGCACCTTCAATCACTGTTGGTTTGGGATATTTCGATTTGAAAGCGCAGCTAATGACTGTTCCCCCGTGGGCCATCGCTTACAGTAAGTCATTCACGAACAACATTGGAATTGTCAGGGTTCTAACTTTGTACTACAGTATGTCAAGTGTTGGTGGCTTGGTCGGCGGATCGCTTCAACGCCCGAGGCGTTCATACGGCCATGTCTGCAACTGTTGGCGCCGTTGGTTTCATTGTGTCAGCCGCTCTTCCCGCTGATTCGTATACTGCCCGGTACGGAGGCCTGATCATGGCAACCGCCGGCTCGTTTGCGTGTATGCCACCTATGCTTGGATGGCTTAGTTCCAACGTGTTCACAACGGCCTCGACGGGTCTTGCCATTGCTCTCAATGTCAGTATCGGTGGTGGACTTGGACAGATCCCCGGTGTCTGGATTTACCAAACATCAGAGCGACAAGGAGGTTTTACAACGGGGCACTGGGTGAATGCGGCTCTGCTACTGTTTGTAGCTGTGGTGTCCTTGGGCCTGAGGCTTTTCTACGGTTGGAAAAACCGGCAGTTGAGAGAATATGCCGAGGCACATGGAGTGCCTTATCGTTGTTACAAACTGTAAGATGCTAATGTTTGCGTGTTTTATTTATTGCGATGAATCTTTGATGAGTATGAATTCATGGAAACTAGTGCTATATAACTCAGTGCTTCACAAAGCTGTATTTCAGACATACATACTGCGCAGTTATGTATCATTACTGCTAATTAAAGTCGTATGAATCATGTCTTTGAACAAAGTGAAAAATGATGTCTCAGAAACCCGTTATTCCGGTTCGGTGGTAACAAGAAGATTCGCGGACCCGGACTGCAGTTCAAACTCGCTCGCTTGCAAGTGCCGAGATCTGAGCTGCAGATAACTGGCGAGCTGCCAGGAATAGTGCCCAACCAACAAGCATAATTCAAGGTTTACTGTAGCAGTTAACTAAAAACCCCGGTAAATCTAATCCAGACACTGTGTGAGTTGAATGGATGATATCAATGACATTGCTAGCCGCGTCATGACATGATTTGAGGACGGGGGGATTAGGCTTCTTTTAAATGGGAAAATCTACAACCGCGTCACGGCGCTTATCAAAGATAGAGACGAACTTTCGGGTACGCCATCGGTGTAAGAGTGCTGCGATTTACTATCGGTCGATGCATGGTCTAGACCCTCGCACAGAGCTCCTCGCTTCCAGGATGGGCTGTGTTGAGGATGGAGAACTGACCAAGGCCGGACGAAAACCCACGACTGGCATTGTCCAAGGTACAGTTTCAAATCGTCAAGAGGCCTTTTTTGCTTTTAAATACGGAGCACATGTTCCCGTATTTAACATGTGAGCAATTACAACCTGGGTATCTGACCCAATGAACGCGGCGTATTATCAACCTTGGCTTTGTCTTGCATGCAGCCAGGATTTGAAAGAAAGATCCAGACCGGGCTCAGCATGCACCAAGTAATTGATTGTAGTTCCTCTCCAATGTTATCCCGAGCCGTTTCTTATTGAGTAAGCCAAAGGTCCAGCTGGTCTCAGAAAGCCTGTTTTGGGCCAGGCTGCATCTGTCCTCTTATTTGAGGGAAATAAACTGATAGGATAATAATAGCAAATTGGGGTTGGACATTAATCAGGTGCAGCATCGTCATGATCAGCATTCAGGGGTTCAACATTTTCCATTCTTGTCAACAGATGAAGCAAACAGAAAGATTCTGTCTGTAAAGATATTGGGTGATACAGGTGGCCATCCATGACTCGCTGGGGAACGGATCTGCTTTGAATAGAGTAATACGACGGATATGAGAGGTAAAAAGTGATGTTACCTTGAAAGTGGTCGTAGTGGAGGTTTGAAAGTTATCAATCGATCAAAGCTCCAGAAATAAAGAGGCTCAAAAAGATGAGGCGGCACCTTATCATGAGAAGCTCTTTTTGAGGTCCAGGTCCATTTCCCGTATGGAGTGGAAAAAGACTCCGGGCCGGGGAACCTTGGGAGTAGCAGGCTCATGGGCTGTACTGTAATTGAGATTGAGGCTGCTGGTGATTTCATCCTCTAGCAGCCAACCCACTGGAACAGCCGCCACCGAGAGCCAAGACATCACAGGGCTTATGAGCTACTATAATTGGGTAAATTCATCTGCCAGATATCCACTATGAGAGAGTGTGATGTCGTCACCGGCGTCATAGGGCGGAGATCTCGCCAGAAGCACCATTTACGTGCAATCGCAATAACATCAACAATGCAAGGGTACTGTCATGCTCGGGTTGTTTGCATTCTTAGTTACCGTGGTGAAGACTTTCAAAAAGAAACGACGGATGTAGGTATGAGGTATTAGCTCCTAGACTATGTGCAAATGAAAAGATAAAACGATGATGCCACTAGAGATCAAGCACGCACATGCATGCATGGCACCGCACCCTAGCAGTAGCAGCAGCCATGGCATGTGGGAATAGGAATACATAGAGGTGATGCCATCATTATCATCATCATCGCTGCGTCCTCGTGGGTGTGACACCTTCGAAGACGGCCTGGACCCCTTCTTGCGTTGTGTCATTTTCCCGCTAAGGTGCTAAGGAGGGACGGATACTGGCAGTCTGGAACTGTAGTGCTTTGTAGTACAGTACTTACTGTGACTGCGGCTGTTGTGACGATATCGCGGGGCGTTTCGGTACTGATTGTCAGTTCCAGTGACTTCATCGTGTCTGTCAATCATCATCCTTTGACAGTTTTGGGATTCGGGATGACTGACTCTTAATAAGTGATGCTCTGTTTGAGGGGAAGAGGCTCTGCTCTTTTAATAATGATTTTCTATCCAGTTCCATTGCATCGTAAATTTAAACATCCACGCCTAGAACAGCTTGCTTTGCTTTGTCAACGTCACGATTAAGTCTCACCATTGGATATACCCCGCTATCACCACTATTTACCTCGTCCTCTCTAGCTTTGGCATCTATCGTCATTCACCGGGACTGACTCGATTGTTACTGTTTCAGTCGAATATCCCCAGGAACCACAAACATCAAGCATTCAGGGCATCCATCATTAGTCCTACTCCCCGCGGAGATCAATTCGATTCAGCTGTCTTGATCCCAGTGACCTCACTCTCTTCAAGTCGCAGATTCCCATTCGTGGCCGGGTATCTGTCTTTTACAGCAAGGTACAGTATTCAGGCCTGTCAGGCAGTAAAAACCAGGGCCCTGTGCTTCCAGGTTTCCCGCTGGGAACGCCCCCATCTCCACCCCGATTCGCCTGGCGTTGGCCTAGAATCCTGCTAAAATCTGGGCTGCCACTCAAAGTGGGTTGCCCACCTTTTCCCTTCCGTCACCTCTCAAATCTCGGTCCTCCCCCCATCAAAAAGAACCGGGCTCTGCTTGTCACCACCAGCACCAGCGCAAGGCAGTTTTTATCCCAATTTCCCTTTTCCTGTTTCTTCCCTCTACAAACGGAAGCGACTTCTCTTTTCTTTCTTCCCTTCCCATTCTCTCCCCCACTCGTGTCAACTTTTGAATCATAAACAAAAGCAAGACCGAATCCCATCCATCTCTTCTCTTCTCTTTATCACGACCCTGTACGACGCCATCACAAATCAGAAACGCCGCCATACACAGCACAGAATCGCTCCCGTCCGCTAGAGTAGAGCTGCTAAACCCCGCATCGTCCACAGTACAGTTCAGTCCACCAGCCCTGTTCTGTCAAGACATCCAGTTTCGTCTTCCATTTATAATAATATTGCCCGCGCTTTGCGATACGCCACGCCAATAAAGCGCACGTTTACGATCACGACTCGCTACGATTTGAAGACGGAATAGCTCTAGACTAGCTCTCCGAGATCCGTTTTTAGCTCTATCGCCCATTAAAACCAGCATACCACGCCTCTAAAGACGTCTGATCTACCAATCCTTGCCACCAAAGTTGGCCCAAGACTTCTTTACATCTTCTTTTTAAAGGCGAATTGTCGCGCCTAAGCGACACTCTTCACAGCCATGTCTACCATTCAGCAACTTAAGAACTTCATTCGGCACGGTATGTTTTTATAAGACGCTATTTTCAGCCTTCTTGGCGTGGTTTGTAATCAGGCACTAATATCTACTGCTCAGGCAAGCAAGCTCGTAATCCCCCCGAAGAGGCTCCACGAAAGACCGAACAGCAGGCGCCTGCAGTCCAGCACAAGAATGCTTCAGACCCTAACACTTACTCAAGCTCACGACAAGCCGCCAACAACGAATATGGTGATGACGAGTACTCACGCAGCAAGAGCAAGAAGCGCATTGACGATGAGAAACTCGCTAAGCTGATTGCCGAGGAGAATGCCTCTAAGAGTAAATTCCCTCGCTACCCTGGTCTCGAGCGTTGGGAGCTTGTCGACAAGATGGGTGACGGTGCTTTCAGCAATGTTTACCGCGCCCGCGACACAACAGGTGAACAAGGCGAAGTTGCTATCAAGGTTGTACGCAAGTACGAGATGAACAGCATGCAGGTAAGCATACCCGGGCTTTCCGTATCTGGCGGCCTTTCTTCTTGTGTTTGATGATTTTTAAGCGTTTTGTTGTTATAATTATTCTTTCTTCTCTCTTGTGATCCCCATTTACCAACACGGGGTTGTCCCCTTATAGGGAAACAAACATTTACATCCAGACTTCAAGAAAGTCCCGAAGGCAGCAGAGGTGCGAGAAGCTTTTCTTTCTATTTCTTTTTTACAAGGCCTGTTGCTATCCCGTCTAGAGTCAGTTTGTGCTGTCTTGTCGATGGAGATGGCCAGCCTTTAGACTTGCGGATATGCCTGGCAGAATACTAACTTGGGATCAGCGATCAAATATCCTCAAGGAGGTCCAAATCATGCGTCAACTTGACCACCCCAACATTATCAAGCTCGTCGAATTCTCCGAATCCCGACAATACTACTACATTGTTCTCGAACTTGCGCCTGGTGGCGAGCTTTTCCACCAGATCGTTCGTTTGACATACTTCAGCGAGGAGCTGTCCCGACACGTAATTGTTCAAGTGGCCCAGGCTCTGGAATATCTCCACGAGGAGAAGGGTGTTGTTCATCGGTACGTCGATGCTGCTTGGTGTCAGAGGTGGTGATGCCCCTCCTGACGTCATTCGCCCCTGCACGGCCTTGGAAATATAGCTAACATCCCTACCAGTGACATCAAGCCTGAGAACATTCTGTTCGAGCCCATTCCCATGGTGCCCTCGAAGCACCCTAAGCCCAAGCAGCCCGGCGATGAGGACAAGGTCGACGAGGGTGAATTCATCCCCGGCCAGGGTGCCGGTGGTATTGGCCGTATTAAGATCGCCGACTTTGGTCTATCCAAGATTGTCTGGGACAACCAGACTATGACGCCTTGTGGAACTGTTGGTTACACAGCACCTGAGATCGTCAAGGATGAGCGCTACTCAAAGTCGGTCGATATGTGGGCTCTGGGTTGTGTGCTGTACACTCTCCTTTGCGGTTTCCCTCCATTCTACGATGAGAGCATTGAGGTGCTTACTGAGAAGGTTGCCAAGGGCCAGTTCACTTTCTTGTCTCCCTGGTGGGACGAGATCTCCAAGTCTGCCCAAGATCTTATTAGCCACCTGTTGACCGTGGATCCCGAGAAGCGATTCACAATCACCGAGTTCTTGGCCCACCCCTGGATTGCCGGAAACGGACCTACTCCTCGGGATGAGATTAAGAAGTCGGATGGTATGCTGAAGGCCTTTGATGCTACCAAGTTTGAGGAGGCCGGCCGACGATACGACTTCCGATCTCCCGGTGCTGTTAACTTGCGTGAGGTTTTCGATGTCGGCTACGCCGTGCATCGTCAGGAGGAAGAGGGCAAGCGAAGGGCGCAGATCGGACCCAAGGGCACACCCGCACGATTCCTTGGTGGCCTCAACGAAGAGGATGAGGATGAGGATGTCATGCAGATTGACGGCCAAGAGAACGATGGCGCCAAGCCCAATGCGGCGACCCGAGCCCTTGAGCAGAGCATGCGAAAGACCAACATCCGAGACCAAGAGCAGCAGCAGCAGCAGCAACAGTCTAGGGGCCGTGAGCGAGAGCGAGCTGAAAAGGGCTACGGTCAGCACTCAGCAACCGTCGCTGCGGCCGCTCGACAGCAGGTTCGTGATCGCAACCGCCAGCGTGGAGCATTCGAGCTCAACTTGGACAACGCAACCTTGTTGGGCAAGCGAGGCAAGAAGGTTCCTGTCATGGGAGTATAGAAAGCTCATGACGCGAACTCACCTAATACTTCGGCAACAACTTCGAGGAGCTTGAGCCTCGATAGTACAACGTCACCCAAGCCAACATCTTCTCGGCGGCATTCTTCTACAGACCAACCATCTGTGTATGAAGATCTTGACTGAAAGATGACGGGCTTGGAGTACGACTGTTACACATTTAACTCATTGGAAATATGCTTAGTGACACGAGAACAAACGTCACTAAACAAACGCAGCAGGGGAGGAAAGAATATTGGAGTGCATTCAGGCGCACGGAGTACCGGGTCATTGACGAAACCCTGATTCATTTGGGAATTCGAGACTATTTCGCAACGTTTTATGACATGTAATATCTGTCAGGAGTCAGGGGCTTATGCATGAAATAATCAGAGCTCTTGTCTTTTGGTATTTATCTATATCTCTTGTTTGTTGGTGTCGGCGGAGAGGTTCTGGCGTCGAACAGCAATTATCTTTCCGTTGGGCAACATCATCCATAGGCTGGGAGTTTTTGGAATCTCTTTTACCTTGATTGAAATGAAATGGTTTTAAGACTAGATGCACTTGTACAATTGACATTTGAAGCATGTTATTCCGTTGATCAATAAATGAACCATCTCTACTTAAGTTTTCTTGAGGCAAATCCCTCCATGCGTGATACAAGAACATATTGATAAACACTGAACTGAACTATCCCACTCGTCCTAGGCTCTTCCTCACATTGCCAACTTCTTTACAGTCAGCTGAACGATATCACCTAACATTCTCCTTCATCTTACTACCCGCTGGAACATTGCCACCTCGCATCGACCGACCTGGATCAGCCTCGTGTTTTCCGACGGTACATCCCTCTGAACCGCCTGGCTCGTCACAGCAGTCCCAGATGAAGCCATCAGGATTCTCCTCACGCATCTCAGCCGTGTCTATCGTACCGTGACAGTCCTCATCATGATCAGCCCAGAAATCGCCGTCGTAATCCACGTCAAGCTCTCCTATCATCTGCATTAGGATGTACTAAAATTTTATATCATCAAATACTACTTACCTGGATGATAACGACAAGACTTATCAGTGTTATCCTCGTTCGTAAACGCCTCATCACATTGTACGCAGACAAATAAATCATTATAGGCCTTGCGCTTAAGTCCCGTGGTAGGATTGTCAGCCGCTTTGAGCGCGCTATAGTGGTTCAGTGCGCGTTTGAGAACAGCTGGGTCGTCGCAGAGGGCGAGAAGGATGGCGCGTAGCTGATGCTCTGGCGCTAGGTGCACCATTTCCTTGTCTAGTGGGAGAGACATTTTTGATGATGTGTAGATGCAGTATTGTTTTTGAAGATGTTTTAAGCCTTTAGCTCAGTCAAGAACTTTGATAGAAGGTTTAGAAGAGGAGTTTTGGGTTTGTCTAAGACTTTGGCTTTGAGTGCCCTACAGGGATATTTATACTGACGAAATTACTTGCTTCTTCTCGAAGTCTCGATGAGACACAATGCGCTTGTCTGGGAATTTGACCATGCCTGCTTTATTCTCATAAGACGTTTCATTCATAATAACTCTGCCACATAAGAATGCCAATTGCTACAGCTCAATTCTCAAACCTGAAATGCCTAGTAAGTGAGATAATAATACTACAAGAATTAATTTTTGTTTCCGTTGAGAAACACTGGTTCTCCATTGTCATCAAAATCATCCTCGTCATCATCATCATCGTCGCCTCCGTACTCATCAAAATCATCCGGCTTATAACCACATTCCCTCCTGGACTTTGCAGAGTCTGCTTCGTGCATCCCCCAGGCGCATCCTAGATCATCGTAGGCCCTACGGCAACAAGCCCATCTAAAGCCTTCGGGGAATGCTTTACGATTCTCCTTTGAGTCTATCGGCCCGTGCTCTTCCACCTCGTAGTCCTCCCAGAAGTCAGACCCGTGGTAAGGATAACAGTCTCCTATACAACTCCAATAAGCCCAGTCTGTTGAAATAGAGTCAATCGCTTACCCCAGTGATAGTAACATGACTCTTTATCATTGCTCTTGTCGAAAAATGCAGACTCGCATTGGACGCAGATATGAACCTGATCATCTGCCTTGCGCTTTGTACCAGCAGGACCCAGGGACTTGGATTTCGCCTCGTATAAGTTCTTCAAACTGTCGAGGTGGTCTAGTGCATCGTTCCGAACCCGTGTATCCTCGCAGAGGGCGCGCAGAACAGCCCGGATCTGAGCTTCAGGTGCCTGCAGTAATTCATCAAGAGTAGATTTTGACTCTAACCTTGGCATTGCGGAAACAAATACGATGAAATTTGTGGTTTGTGCGAGAGTGAGAATGAGGAGAAAGTGAGTTTGCCATCCTTGCCACACAGTCTAATGCCACGCCTGCGCGGCTGAAGGAATGTAGTTTCTTCTTCCCGTGTTTGAAGCGCCAAATATTGAGACACGGCCCAAACGGCTACACACATGGTCAGTAATTGAGAGGCATCGGAGAGTTTGAGCCAAACACTGCAAGTCTGTACGGAGATGGGATATTGTATATATATTTGTCGTTTGACTGTGGGACAAAGGTCATTGCGGTGTGCCATCATCCCATATAGAGGACTCATCCAATACTATGTTTTATCAGTTGAGGCTGTTTGCAATGCACGGAGACTGCACGGGATATGGTCATGGCTGGTATTGTGAACCCAAGCTTGTTTGTTCTCCTCCGTCTTGGTCTGTTCTCTTCGAATTGCTCTTCTTTCTTTCTTGCTTTTACAATTCAGTATCTCTTGAAGCAGATAACAGACTGCACTCTTACACTTCAAACCTGCCGTCATCGCCCTTCTGTTAGTACCCCTTCTTCGATTGTTCTGTTTCCTTGCTGGAGCCAAACCTGTAGTCAAGCCTTCTCGAGTTCTGTACGGAAACCGTTGTTCGTTTCTAACATACTTTACAGATCTGAACAGTATGCTCTTTATCCTCAGATACTTGATACTATTTGCGACTCTTGTTGCTGCCAAAGGATGCAATCTTGCTAGTAACTCTACTTGTCCCTCTGGAACTCATATCATCGTCGCCCGAGGCAGCCTCGAACCTCAAGGTTCCGGCCTCATGGGAGCAGTCGCCCAGCAGATCAAGGCTAGGATTCCTAACTCTAGTGTTAGTCCTCTCAAGTACCCGGCTATCTACGAACCCTATAAGCCATCGCAGACCGAGGGCGTCAGGAATCTCGCCAAAGTGGTCAGGGACTATGCTGCACGCTGCCCCGAGACGAAGATGATGTTACTCGGATACTCTCAGGTAAGTCAGAAACTTCCCCAGTGGAAACCCCTAGAACTTTGGAGCATGATTGTAATATTGACTTGAGAAAACAGGGGGCTCATGTCATTGCCGACGTTATGTGCGGTGCAAGTTCGATTGGGTTCCCAGCTACAAAGCCACTCCCTCTCAGCATCAGCAGCAAGAGTCAGTCGAACCAAATCATACCGATTTCACTATCATTGTTTGCTAATAGTTGGAAACTAGTTGCCGCCGTTGTCCTAATGGGCGATCCGAGTACTACAAAAGGACAGGAATTCCATGTTGGGAGCAGCCAAGGTGATGGAGTACGTCAACACATGTCCTTTAATCGTGATTACATTCGCTGACCCGGTTCTCAGGTACTTCCTCGTCAGAGTCCAGATGGCTGTCGGTGTGTCTCCGGAAAGACAATCTCATTTTGTGACGCAGGGGACCCCTTTTGTGAGGCTGGAGGCCACGACTTGAGAACTCACATGAGATATGTATCGGCATATGGACAAATGGCTGCCGACTTTGCTGTTTCCATGTTCCACCTTTCATAGGAGTGCGTTTAGAATGGACGCTATTAGATATCTGTTCGTGGCTTGGGAACAATGACCTGGCTCTCCGGCACTTGAACACATTAAGCTCTAATTCCTTGTTCTTGTTCTTGTCTCCGCAACTACAATATAGTGACTCGTCTTTTACAGTATCAGGTATGCATTTCGCTAAAGCTTGCATCCCACTAGTAGTAGCCTATCGCATCTCTTGCTCTTTAGACTTGAGCCTTGAGTAGTATAATGGGGCCAGGGTTCAATTCAAGTGGACTTTCACTAAGACGTACATTAGTCTAGCTTCCGTTGGATAAGTCGACCTTGGATCGGAAGGACAGTTATCCCCGAGAATACTTCCGTACTTAGGTTGTTTAAAACGCACGGTGATTGTTGGTTTCTATTGTGTTTAGAATTGTTTCGACGTTAGGTCATAAGAGTCCAAGTTGTTGTCCTGTGCATGCGGGTAAACAGATGAAAGTGAAACTACACAAAAGGAAGCAAAAAAAAAAGTAAATATTGATTTCCAGTCGATTACCGGGCTTTGGTGGTTGCAGACCTACATATGCATGGCAAGTTTGCATGCAGTAGTAAGGAGTCTATGCTCGAGATTGCCAAGGGCAAACTAACAAAGCAATGGCCAAGCTTTAATCCAACCGAGGTCTTTGAAACGTTTGTTTGGTTTAGAAGAATTAACTGATTGATCTACTTCAGCTCGGAACGAGTATTTAATAACCCGTAATTACTCTCACCTGAATTCGCAAGAAAAGACCAAAGTGGAAGGACTTTCAATCTTAATTCCAATCTTCGTCATCTAATCTTATATATATAAATCGAGAACCCTTTCCTCTATCCTTATCCCAGGCATCTCTCGAACATGGGGGCCCTTTTATATAATAAACAACGCAAGGTAATGAATGGGTCAAGTTACGCAGAACGACATTGCCCGATGCAGTAACAAGTCCGTCGACTGGCCTAAGTAGACTACCCCAGATCAGAACCATGTCCTTGTTGTTTCCCGCCCTACGACCAAAGCTCAGGTGCAAGTTCGCAAGATTTGACGAACATGTACTAGACCCGTTGAGATTTCTTTGCTTTTTCGATACCGAATTTCTGTTTTTGCGGGGCTGTCACTGCTACGCTCCTGGCAGCTAACGACGGTTATCGTGAGATTGGAATTGCATGGTGTTGGCACTGGCAAAGGCACCGGGACTAGCATCGGCTCTGGCACGGCTGTGAGCAGTGGGATCATAGCAGTGCCAGAGATATCTATATATTCATCGATCTGCTCTACGTTCATCTCTTCTCTTCTTCTGTTCTTCACCTCACTCGAGATTCGACAGCCCATCAGCTACTTGAACATCAACACAACAATAAGTACGCTAATATCCTCAACCATACCACAACAAACACAATTTCTAACTTCTTTTTAGAAGCTTTCATACCAACGACAACGCCACCATGAAGACTTTCACTGTTCTCCTCAGCTGCCTTGCTGGTCTCGCGGTCGCAGAGACTAACACCACCTGCGCCAAGGGAGCTCACATCATCGTGGCTCGAGGCAGTCTTGAGCCTCAGGGCCCTGGTGCCATCGGAGAACTCGCTGAGCGCATGCTCAAGCTCATCCCCGGCTCTGATATGGAGGCTCTTGTCTACCCTGCTCTTTACGACGAGTACCTTGAGTCCCAGCCCAAGGGTGTCCGCGTTCTGACTTCTGTTGTCAACAACTATGTCAAGAACTGTCCCGATACCGACATCATCCTCATGGGATACTCTCAGGTAAGATCCAACATACAGTCTGATAGTTCCATCTGCTAATGCTTTTACAGGGCGCTCATGTCATCATGGACACCATGTGCGGTACTAGCTCAACTGGCTTTCCTGGTACTCTTCCCCAGCCAGCCTACATCACTGATAACAGTAAGTCAAAGCCAAGCCATCGCATAGCTTTCGGGTAACTAACCTTCAATAGTCGCCTCTGTCCTCCTTCTCGGCGACCCCAGTCTTACCGAGGGCCAGACCTTCCACGTCGGCACCAGCGTTGGCAACGGAGTAAGTCACCATCAAGAACAATACTTGTCTTCATCAGCTAACCCTTCTCTAGATGTTCCCTCGCAACCTCCCCGCCGGCTGTGACCGCATCGCCGACAAGACCGTCTCCGTCTGCGACAAGGGCGACCCCTTCTGTGAGAAGGGTGGCAAGGACCTGCCCGTTCACTTGGGCTACATCCCCGTCTGGGGTGACTACCTCGTCAAGGAGGGCGTCAAGATGACCAAGGCCCGCCAGTAAATACTCTGACGAATTTTCATGATCTGGGATGAGGAGTACTGGCGTTATTGTTCCCACGCACGCACGCACGCATCAAAAGCATTAGAGAGGCTATTGGTTTCAGGGCATGAAGGACCCTTTGGACTTGACTTGGATTGGGCTCAGAGCAGAAAGACGTGAGAGCATGGTATATATTATAATCCAGTATTAGTCAAAAACACAGCCCACATTGCGTTGCGAACTCTTCGGACCTTATCTGTCTCGTATAACATGAAATACTCACCTCGTTCTTGATGGCTAACCTAGCAGCTGGATGCTAAGAGATCATACGTTGTCTACCTAGATGATGATCTGAACGTACTAAGTAAGGTGAGTTGGGTATAAGATTGGGTTTCGCTTACTTGCTGGGATTTTGTTAGTTAAAGACCCTGGACTAGTTCTCGTAAGCGCCGGTAGATACACATTCAAAGCAGGGGTTTATTACTGGTTTTCGGGTTTTGTGAAAATTCCAAGTAGTGGTATTTGCTCGTGGAATCATCCATAGGGGACGAGCCGCTCATTCTAATCCAAAACAATAGCCTAAGCTCGTAGATCTTCTATCTCTCTAGTTACATTCTTCATTATCGTTGTGTCCGTCCAGTCGCTCGTTAAATCAAATTCTAGGGTATCATGCATCTCCCGTAACCGTGACCAAATCTCAAAGTGCCATCCGTCCATTGCCGTTCCCATTTCCCAAACTCCAAAACAATTTCGTGTCGCGCGTTCCAAATTTCCTTTCCTCCTCATTAAGAATGAGGCCCTTCTCATCCGGACCAGCCCTCGATAGGGATTCTCCATCCAGCTTTCGCAAATAGAGGCACCACCTCAGGATAGGCGAGAGAGAATGGCAGCCAGAAGCGTTCGTTGATAAGATGAGGTATCCTTTCAGGCTTGAGCCTGTGTTCAGGCATTTTAACCTGAATGATCCTGTTGAGAATCCACACCATCTCCCGTGCCAGATTCTCCTGACGGTCCTGGTCTGAGTGCTTGAGCTCGTTCACATACGTTCTCGCCAGCTCATCAGCCAGCCCCGCTAGTGAGAGCATCGAGACCCCGGAGCTGCCTACTCTTAGAGTGTGCATTTGCTCGAAATCGTAAGGAAATCTGACGCGGATCTGACGTAGCATGCCGTCGCGCGTCGCGATACCCCAGATATCTTGTCTCTTGGGCATCTGGAGCATGCCCAGCGCTTTCGCCCAGCATTTCTGGTTCTCGCGCGTGTGCTCTGGGCATATTATGCTCACTTTATATGGCCTCGCGTCGTAGCCGTAGTAAACCATGGCAGCCAGGCCGCTTACCGCGTAGGGGATGTGGCTGAAGCGTAGGGCTATCATATCGACTACTTCAGATACGGCCTCGTAGTTCATTGAGCGGTCTTCCAAAATGATGATGGCTTCTGTGCTCCCTGATCTATCCGTACGTGGGCGAAGGAATTCATCGGATGCAGATGCAAGTTGTTGGGCTTGAGCATGACTAGTATTGCGATTGCGCTTCTGCAGGGGTGATAGTGCCCGGTATGGAGACTTCTGTTGTGGGGGACATTGACGTGGAACCACAGGCAGACGCTTCGCAAGGTCAGGCCTATTAACACTCTGAGTTGGGGCTCGCTTTTGACCGCCTGACGTGTGATCATCCTTCTGACTCTGACTCCTACTGTGAGCCTGACTCTTATAATAAAAGGGTCCCTCCTGTGGCGATCGCGCACGATCTGAATAGCTTCGTGAAGATCGTATCTTGCTAAAACATTTTTCGAGAGATCGTCTTCTTCTTGTCGAAGACTTTTTCTGTTTCTCATGGTCAGAATCCATCTCGGCATAAGGTAAACACTCTCTAAAGAGCCAGCGCAGAACCACACGGAAACCCATTTTACAATAGCTTCTCTAGAACGGTTCTGCGAGTGTTTTAATAATGTGAGGATAACTTACCGGTCGTTTATAGATCTTGCGTCTAATCTTGAGATAGTTCGCCTTGGTTAAATCTGTAGAATATCGGTGACGGCGAACTGCTTCTTGTTGGCGTTGTGTCTTTGTTGGTGTATTGATACTGATATGCGACTATGCGTGGTAGTCAAAGAATAATAGCAATATACGATAAGTTGCTTGTTAGACACAAAATTGAGAAAGAAGAAAAATAAACAAAGACATCTAGAATCGCATGCCATACTTGTCATTTATATAAACAAAGCGCTCTTGTTCGTGCATATTGAACATGGGAAATGTGACCTGTTCACGATGTTGAACAAACCAAGGCTATTACATAGTACTCCACAGGACAGCACCCATGATCTGACAGCACAACAGTCTCAAGCACACTAACGGGAACAAACAGGGAACATATGCAGAATTAATGTCATGCATGATAATACGATGCTAAACCTTGTGTGCAATAATTCGTGACATGGCTAGGTCTATATCGTCCGTCCCGACCGCCAACGCCAATTAATCTTACAAGTCCATCCCGTGGTCTCGTTATCCCTGTTCAACTAGATACCCGCTTCCGCTTCTGCTTCCACTCGCTCATAACTCCTCCTCCACATCCATCTGCTCACCATTCACTTGGCCCTTGGACCCTGCTGGTGCATCTCGTTTGGGCATGGTCGCCTCCTTGTCGATCATTTGTCTCGACACGGATACAATGTTGTCCTCGATGAGCTCCTGGCCGACATCCTCGAGATGCTTCTTGGGATCCAACTTGCCAACGTATCGAGTCTTAAGCTGATCCTTTGTCAATTCGGTCTCCTCCTTCACCCGCTTCTCGTAGCCATCCGCCAATGAGACAAGCTGTTGCAGTCGGTCCTTGTTCTTACAACCCTCATGTCGGAAATCGTCCATCTCCAGAGCCTCGGTCCACACGTGCTTGTGCAGGTTCATGAGCATGTTCTCCTCGAGAGCGGTCTTGCGGTAGTCGATACCAATCGAGTAGTAGTGTCGGTTCAAGCCGTGAATAAGAGCTTGGATTGATGGTTTGTTCAGGTGACCCAAGTTACTTGTGCTTTGGCGAGGTTCTTGGCCAAGCATCAAGAGCTGGGGGTTGATGAGTCGGAAAGCGTCAATAACGACTTTGCCCTTGACGGATTGAATGGGGTCGATGACGACAGCAACGGCACGGGGGTTCAGTTGCTCAAACGATTGTTGAGTGTTGATATCGACCGACGAAAGCCAGCAACCGAAACCAGGATGCGAGTGGTACCATCCAACGACTGACTCGGGTCTGTTGAGTAGTTAGCTAATGAACAATTGATAATCGACGGAATCAACATACCGTCCTGTCTGACGGAGCATGTCCATCATCTTGGTTTGGAAAACGGGGTCGACAGCCTCGACACTAACACCGGTACCGCTCTGTGGCATAGCAAACACATCCATAACCTTGACAGTAAAGTCATCCACGAACTCGCCCAGCATCAGACCCATGACTTCCATGGGAACACCTGCGCGGCCGTGTCGAAGCATCTTGAGGAGGGCTAGGGAGGAGATGTAAACAGTTTCCGAGTTATCGATGAGGTTGGTGTTATCCTGTGATCGAATGGATTAGCCTATGCCCCGAGAAGCAAGCACTCGCTATGCGGGAGCTTCAATCAGCAATGTCGTAGCTTACAGTTCCATGGGCAGCTCCTCCCAGGCCGCCCATACCGCCGCCACCAAGCAAACTCCTGAAGCGCTCCATATTATTGACGAGGTTTTATGAGTAAGTGAAATGCGCGTAAGATTGAAGTTCGTCAAAAAGCGTTCAGATGTGGGTGGAAATGTGATTGTTGGCGGTGATGGAGGGTGTTGCTATGATCGGAGCTTGGTAGAATGCTATTGACGTTGACGCCAGCCCGGCAGCCTGGGAGCCACAGCTGGAAGCTTAGTCAAGTCACGTGCTGTTAGCTTGCCTAGCCACAGCCTCATGCGAGGGGCTCCAATTGTGGCGCTAGGTGCCGTCAATTTAACAAGGAACGGCCTAACGTTAATCCTTGTAAGCGGCACTCTGATGGAGCTCCGACATGGGCTTCAGAGTGTGTCGCTGCCATGTACTTACTACTGAACTTATATCCAAGGCTGTTTCTAGAAAATACCGTTTCCGCGCCCACCTTTCCGTCCAAGTCTCGATCGAACATGCTGAACTTTCTCTAAGCCATTCCAGCTTCTTAATTTATAACCATATATACACAATTCTGCGTACACCCGACTTAACCCTTTTCTTCTTACCAATTTCCCGAGAGTCGCGACACACCGGCAGCCGCAATCATGGGCGACGACATTCGTGTTGAGCTTGGCTCAGTCGCGCTCAATGGCTCATCGCCCAAGAAGGTCGCTTACTTTTACGATTCCGATATTGGTAACTATGCCTACGTTACTGGACATCCTATGAAGCCCCATCGCATCAGACTGGCGCATAGCTTGATCATGCAGTACAACCTCTACCAGAAGATGGAGATCTATGTAAGTCTACTCTGGATTATCACCCGATATGTCCCAGATCATTGTCTCGAGCTTTTGCTAACACTTTTGAAGCGCGCGAAACCTGCGACACGAGGCGAAATGACCCAATTTCACACGGACGACTACATCGATTTCCTGCAAAAAGTCACACCAGACAATATGGATAGTTTCATGAGGGAGCAAGGAAAATACAACGTCGGAGATGATTGTCCCGTGTTCGATGGCCTCTTCGAGTTTTGCGGTATCAGTGCGGGTGGTAGTATGGAGGGTGCTGCGCGACTCAACCGACAGAAGTGCGACATCGCCATCAATTGGGCTGGTGGTCTTCACCACGCCAAGAAATGTGAAGCCAGTGGCTTCTGTTATGTTAACGGTATGTGTTATCATAATCATGAAATTGCACTATCTAACGATTTTCAGATATTGTCCTCGGTATCCTCGAACTCCTTCGATTCAAGAAGCGGGTCCTCTACATCGATATTGACGTCCATCACGGTGATGGTGTCGAGGAGGCCTTTTACACCACCGACCGTGTCATGACCGTTTCATTCCACAAGTATGGCGAGTACTTTCCCGGAACTGGCGAGCTTAGAGATACCGGTATTGGGCAGGGCAAGAACTACGCTGTAAACTTCCCCTTGAGGGATGGTATTACTGATGTGTCTTACCGCTCAATCTTCCAACCTGTCATTGAGAATGTCATGAAGTACTACCAGCCCGAGGCTGTTGTTCTACAGTGTGGCGGTGACAGTCTTTCAGGTGATCGACTGGGATGTTTCAACTTGAGTATGGATGGACACGCCAACTGCGTGAACTTCGTCAAGAGTTTTAACCTCCCTACCCTTGTTCTTGGTGGCGGTGGCTATACAATGCGAAACGTCGCGCGAACATGGGCATTCGAGACCGGTGTTCTTGTTGGCAAGGAGATGGAACGAACCTTGCCTTACAACGAATATTACGAAGTAAGTTGGGTGACATTGGTTTGATGAATGACTGCTAACGCGAGACAGTACTATGCCCCTGACTTCGAGCTGAACGTTCGATCCTCCAACATGGAGAACTCCAACAGCCGAGAATACCTCGAGAAGATCACTTCCTCAGTCATTGACAATCTGCGACAAACTGGCCCTGCACCTTCCGTGCAGCTACAGGATGTCCCACGAAAGCCTTTCGGTGGTATGACTGATGAGGAGGAAGCCGAATTGGATGACCTTGATGAGGATGAGAACAAGGATGTCCGCATGACCGAACACCGCTGGGACAAGCACGTTGAGCATGACAACGAGTTCGAGGCCAGCGACGACGACGAGATGGCTCGCGCGAACGGAGCAACGCGCCAAAATGGCAACAAGCGCAGCTTTAACGATTATCGCAAGGGAGAGATGGATGTTGACACCGCTGATGCCCCTCCCGCCAAAGCCCCTAATGGCGCATCGAATGACGGACCCTCTGAGGAACACACTGGTGAAGAAGGGCACGATGTGAACGACGATACTATCGACGACATTTCGGCTCCAGACCAGCCCGAAAAGGATCAGGCAGAGAAGACGACTGAAAACCCTGCCGAAAGTGAGAAGGAAACCAAATCAACAAATGTCGATGGAGACGGCGATGTTGGCATGGAGGACTCGACGGTTACAGAAACACCAATCAAGAAGGAAGATGTTGAGCCCGAAGCCCCCACCGAGCCTCCGGCGCCAACAGAAAAGCCAGCTCAGGATGAGCCGGCTGTTGAGGTGGTCTCCGAAACTGCTAATAAAGAAACTGCTTCGGAGCCTACCCCCGCCGAAAAGGTCGAAGATAAGCCTGCAGAAGAGACCAAGGAAGCTCAAAGCGAACAACCCGCCGATGCTATGGACGTCGATACGGAGAAGGATAAGCCAGAGCAACCTAAGGAGAAGAGTAAAAGCCCAGCAAACTAGAAGTTGGATGAGAAGCAATGCATCTGGTTTCTATAGACCTTTTCATGTTAAAGCAAAAGCTCACGCCACACTCCTCGTCGCCTACCTACAACTGCACCTTCAGTATCAGAACGAATGGGCACGTGGTACCGAGCGACGATAGAATGTGGCTTGCAGTTCAGGCGTTCCGGGCGTAGGATTACATGTGGCACGAAGGAAGAGAGGCATCAGAATGCACGGGCGACTGGTAACCTTGGCTAGACGGGCTGTGTATGTGAGGAATGTCATCTTGATTACGAGTTTTCATGTTTTTAGGTTGAGATCATAGCGAAAAGAACTAATTTATACCACGGTAATGCTACATGAGGCTGCGAGTGTTATAATTCTCATTGTGTTTGAGTGTTTTGAGTTTTGGTAAGCAAGATGGACCAACTTCCTATTTATACAGATACCCTTATCCTTGGCAGTGTCCACCGTCCAGCTTTCGATACAAGCCATACCGCTGCGTTAAATCAAGCCCTTCATTGTTGTCGACACATCAACATTTAGCCACAGCCCTGGTTCGCTTTTGCGAACGGTCAGTGCTGGGTTGCTCGGCGGATAGGATCTCATCTCGTTCGCGCTTAGCTGGTGGCTTCTTGGACTGAGTATCAGTTGTAGGTAGTAGCCCGCTGGCATGATGCAAAAGATAGGCCTGGTTGGGTCTGGCCTCTGTTTGGTTCCAGGGGCTGTACATGTATAGCAAGTTGTAGCGCGCAAACTCGGCGACGTGTGAAGCGAGATCGAAGCTCAAGAGAGCGTATGTGGCTGCTGTCTCATCTGTAGCCATGGTATCTCGAAGATCTAAGGCAGTTGACTGTTCTTGTGAAGTGCCAACAACCTCGGTCCCTTCTGTTGGTGGCTTTCCAAAGTCGTAACCCTGAAAAAGATCGGTCACTGTCTGCTGAATAGCTTCTTGTTCGGCGGTGGTGGGCATCTTGAATAGAGTCGCATAGATCATATGGGAATTAAGGTACATAGAGAAGAGTAAGACGCGTTGAGCAGGTAGTCGCTAAAATGATAGTGATGTTGTTGCTTTCCTGTTGCTTCGCAGGTGCGGTGGTATGCTTTCTTTGGGACGGGAGGGTAGAACGAGGGGGATAATATCACAGATGGTATTTCAGTCATGATATAGACTCTAAGAAAGCTACCTATTGAGTCACTGCCGGAGACTGGAAATGTGAATTTTAAAATTCAGCCATGTGCATTCAATTGGTTCTGAACAGACGCATCATGTTAACTTTGATGATACTTCACCTAAACTTCAATATGAGCTTGTGTTTTGCCCGTGACGCTGGGTATGATACTACCGATCTCGGAGAACTTGAGGAAATGAAAATATGTCTGATTAGTACTCTGGCGATTATGTCGTTTTTATGTTGATGTTGAGCTTCAACAATGCTAGCAGCCAGCTTCCCAATTTGTGGAGGGTACTGAGAGCCAATCATGCAACAAACAATAAGACAAACTACGGGTAGATATCTATTCTCTCAAACAATTCATATTAAAATTTGAGGACTCTATAGTAAGTATTACTATCCCATTGAAAACCCGTCCTGGTACCATGACGATAATCAATAGTCTGATAGCTCGATCTCAGGTCTAGGGTGAGGATATCGTGATGGTGGGGGACCGAGACACTGATAAGATCCCCCACTTTCCGTCTCATTCCGCCCGGCTCTTGCAGGCAGGCACGAATGAATAGCAGGGTAGGGGACGAGGTACATACAATTTAGCGTCGACTGCGGGGAGCCGAAAAATAATTATTTCCAACCCAACCCAACCGCCTACTAGAAAAAAGAAGTCTATCCCACCATCGTCATATTTATACTCTCAAGATCGCCTTTCTCGCCACCCACTCGCTATATCATGTCAATGTAGCATCGAATATCAACAGTTACTCAACTATATATTCCTAGTTTCTAGATTCTAGGCTTTCCTACCTTCCCTATAGACGACCGCATTCACTCGCTTGACTCACCATGCCAACCCCCGCGCCCGCCGAGGGCGACGCCGCGACGGCCAAGCTCGGTGTCTGGAAAGAAGCGCTTTACGACCGATGTCGCGAATCTGGAACAGATATGTTCTCCCAGGATGACCTTATGCGCCTCGATGTCATTCCCAAAGGCGACTTGATGCTGCTCGCCCGCGTCGTCCAGTCTCTTACTGATGACAAGCTTTTCATCACCATGCGCGAGGCCTCTGGCCAAGTGCTATGGAAATGGCGCGATTCTCAGGAGGCTCACAAGTACGAAAATACATCCCTGTGACCTTGGTGAAGTGCATGGCTGATAATTGATTCCTAGGTACAAGCAGTGCTCTACCGACGAGCAGGTCATGGTCTACTCTCTTATCGACGATTCGGGCGGCGACGGTATCTGGAGCCAGACGCTCCAGAAGCGCCTCAATATGCACGATTCAGTTCTCAAAAATGCACTTAAGCAACTACAAACCAAGGGCCTCATCGCACCCTTCAAAAATGTCGAGCACCCCAACAAGAAGATGTTCATTAAGGCCTCCATACGGCCCAGCGATCGCGCCACGGGTGGCCCATGGTATACCGACCAGAACCTCGACGAGGCTTTTATCGATGAACTACAGCGCGTTGTGTTTGATTTCATAAAGCGCCAGAGTAGTTACCACAGCACGCATGGAGGTGGTGCTGCGCGAACGCAGGTCCCCAAGAAAGGCGTCGTTAAAGGTGGTGTGGACAAGGGCAAGAAGCGCGATGCCAGCCACATGGACGAACCCCCTGCAAAAACACCCAAGACATCTCCAACGACTACGGTCAAGAAAGACGCAATGCTTCCTCTACCTGCTGGTTATACAGGCTATCCGACCGTCCGCGACATAGCACGTCTTCTATCGGCGAGTGGCATTACCCATAACACGATCCTGTCAGAACACGACGTGCAGAAGCTCGTGGATGTGTTGGTTTGGGATAACCTCATCGAGTCAGTCAAGGTGGCTGGAAAGATAGGTTATCGCGTTTCTCGGGTCGCCAAGCAGTCCTTAGAAAGCTGGGCTGGCAGGGATGATCCCACTGGCCGCGAAGGCGGTCCAGAATCCTTCGTGAGTGCTTTCACGGAAGCCCCCTGTGGGCGTTGCCCAGTGTTTGAGATCTGCGAAGAAGGTGGCCCTGTAGGACCCAACAATTGCGAGTACTTCAAGAGATGGCTGGGCGCTGAATAGAGCATGAGAATTAATTTTGCATCTGGAACGATAAGGGAAACCGATATCTTATTGATTCAAGAAACGGAGTTATGGTCTGGAAGTGGGCATTTTTGTTTTTAGGGAAAAGATAGCAACGGCGTAGTCGGACAAGCGATGGCTGTGGAGTATTCAGCCGGACGCAGCGATTGTCAACTGTCTTTTGACAGACCAGCACCTGTATACAAGCGATGCTTGAGAATAAAGTCATTTACATCCAAGTCACAAGTTTTTTCTTTGCAGTGCATTTGGGTTTATTGGTTAGCATTGATCAACAAGCTACAACTTATACTAGCTTGTGAGTATCTAGCTCCATTTTGCTACCCCTCGTTGAGAGTTGATGCGTTCCCAAATCCCCAATTCATCATGTCGTACAGTTTGAGCTATTTACAGCTCACCACAGTCAACGATGGTGGCCTTGTTCTGGGGAGCGACGGCACCGCTGCCGGAGCCAGTCTTCTCAAGGGCCTTGACAACCTCCATGGACTTCTCGTCAGCGACCTCGCCGAAGACAACGTGGCGACCGTTGAGCCAAGAGGTGACGACAGTGGTGATGAAGAACTGAGAGCCGTTGCTATAATAATTGTCAGTCAACGAAGTCGAATCAGGAATCGAATGGGAGCTTACGTGTTGGGGCCGGCGTTAGCCATGGACAGCAGACCAGGGCGGTCGTGGGTCAACTTGAAGTTCTCATCGGCGAACTTCTCACCGTAGATGGACTTACCACCGGTACCCTGGGCTATATCAGCATTTGTCAAACGTTTCGAATGGGGATCGATCACGTACGTTACCGCGGGTGAAGTCACCACCCTGGAGCATGAAGTCAGGGATGATACGGTGGAAAGAAGAGCCCTTGTAGCCGAAACCCTTCTCGCCGGTGCAGAGAGCGCGGAAGTTCTCGGCGGTCTTGGGGACAACGTCATCGAAGAGGTTGAAGTTGATGCGGTGCTTCTCTATAGAGAATAGATGTCAGCTTTGATGGAAAAGCCGTGGCGGTAGACGCGTGAACAGAGATGAGAGATATGCAAGAGCATGACGAGTGTCGGGACTACAAAAACCACGACCGCTGCAGAAATCCGATATCTGAAGCCGATGCATGCATTGAGAGGAAGCAGCCGCAGCTCATCGATAAAGATGGATGCAAATAGACGATCGTGAGGAAGTCAAAACTTACTGCCGGCCAATTCGACGTCGAAGAAACTGTTCAACGATTAGAGACGTTCACTGAATACAGTGCTCAGCGAAAGGAAACTTACACCTTGTTACCCATGTTTGCGGTTGAAGCTGAGAAAAATCTAACAGTTCTGATTGTGTTGGAGAGTTGAGGGAGAGAAGAAGAAGTTCTTGCGGCAGAGAAGCAGGTATGGCGGGGTAGGAGGGGCTTGATGAGGGAGGGTCTCATTTTGAGCAAGCTAGAGGGGCAAAATGTTAGCGCGGGGCCGCCGGAACCAATGGAAGCACGTAGAAGAGGGGTAAAGTGGAGGGATGATCAGAGTGCGATCACGTGAAGGGACCCGTGTAGCTCGCACCCTCTGCATTGCCTGCTGGGCAACCCCCCCAGCTGGCGACGTTTTCCATGAGGTCACCGTGACTATGGCGTGTGGGGCAGGGGAGCTTCGTAGCTGTCTCTGGTAAACGATGATGAATTCAAAAGAGCAAGCAAGCAAGCAAGTATTGATCCCTGGCATCCATCATCCTGACCGCCATTGCTAGCAGTGGCGCATTGAGCAGAACATCATCGTAACCACACTGGCACCAGTAATTGGGTTGGGTTGTGGACTCAATGGCTGGTTCTCCCCCCATCAAAGCTTCAATGGGGCTACCAATTGAGCTGATGGAGGTTGCCTGGGCCACGTCCTGAACTCTCTGGTCTGTTCGCAGACCATCATCCAAAAACAGTGAGCCGGTGCGACGAGTCAGTGGTCCGATGTCCGAAGTGCAGCAGATTTTTGCTCAAGGATCAAGCCCATTGGAGGGAGCAAGGGGCGTCAGTGGATTTCATGACAATGCATGGGCCCTTCCCACCTCGAGTCTCGTCCAGTGCATCAACCCGTGGGCAGCAGTGACCATTGTAAACAGCCGGGACAGTAAGCTGCCCGCCTCCACAGACCGAAAGGACAGGGGAAAGCAAAGCTGGTGGGATAAAGGCGAGAAGAAACCGACAACACCGGCGTTGGTCCGGTCAGACGGCTTTTCCGAGATCCCAATTGGGGTCTCAATAGTTCGACATTGGCCCAGCAAGTGCACGAATATCCAATGTTTGCTTGGGGCGTCTTGCTTCTCTTTTGCAGCTTGATCAAAGTCCGACTTGAGTGAAGCAGAGAGTCTCTTGGTGACAAAATAAAGGCAAAGGCGGCAGTGAAAAAGAACCGAGCTTGTACATACCTTAAACTAATACACTTGGGAGAAGGTAGGGTTGAATAAAATCGAGACTTTAGACAGATACAATTACAACGAGCAGAGGTTGGCCTTTTAGACTGATCTGATCTCGAGAAAGGGAAGGTAAAAGTTTGGGCCAGCTTGACGTCTGGTATTCTAGCTCCCTGTTCGGGCCTGAAGTCTAAGGTTGTATAGCGGGTCAGACGCTTAAAGGCTTAAAGTGCTTTGGCATGACGACCAATGTTTGATCTAATGATGGTCAACAAGTCACAGAACGGATGAGAATACACATAGGAAGCTATCTATTAATGAGTAAATGGTCAATGCATTGTAATTCAAAACAAAGGCAAGCTCTATACATACTCGAAGCCAGCGTTTGACCTCTTTGTGTCTTGCTTCGAATCACGTGATCAGCCATGATCCATGCTGACGTTGGGCTTTGGGAAATGTCCAGGTGTCCACCATGGCCGTAGTGTAGCAAGGGGCGCATCTTAAACTCAAGATATCCTTCTGTTCCATTGCAATTCCTCGAGAGCATCATCTCGAAGTTCTGCGCCATTCAAACCAATCTTCTTCTTTATCTGCTGGCTTCTTCTTGGACTAATTCAATATGGATATCAATGATTTGAAGAACACGGTCTCCAACCTGACCTTGTATGACCTCAAGGCAGGCTTCAGGAAGGCCCAGAATGGTACTTCCCTTGACGGCCTTCTTTGATGCGCCTGATGGTTACTGACGAGATACTCAGCTGTCATGAACTTTACCGAGATGGAGTCCAAGGTTGGTTAAGCTCTGCGCGACAAACTGTGGTTGGGACACCGTCAACTCACCCGTGTCTAGGTGCGCGAGGCCACGAACAACGAGCCATGGGGCGCTTCGTCAACCCTCATGCAAGAAATCGCAAACGGAACATTTAACTAGTACGGCTTATCAAACTATATCAAAGTCCAGCTACTGACTACAAACCAGCCAAACCCTCAACGAGATCATGCCCATGATCTACCGTCGCTTCACCGAAAAGGCTGCTGAGGAATGGCGCCAAATCTACAAGGCCCTCCAACTGCTCGAGTTTCTCATCAAGCACGGCTCCGAGCGTGTAATTGATGATGCCAGAGGACACATCTCTCTTCTAAAGATGCTTCGCCAATTCCACTTTATCGATCAGAACGGAAAGGACCAGGGTCTTAACGTGCGCAACCGAGCCAAGGAGCTGGCCGACCTTCTTAGCGATGTGGATCGTATCCGAACCGAGCGCAAGAAAGCGCGTGCGACTAAGAACAAATATACTGGTGTTGAGGGTGGCTCAACCTTTGGTGGTGGCTTCTCGAGCGGCAGCTCTGGTCGTTATGGCGGTTTTGGCAGCGAGAGCGCTGGTTATGGTGGAGGCAGCAGCAGCAGCGGACCTGCCAACTTTGGCGGATACTCTGGTGGTGTCTATGGCGATGGTGGTGGTTTCGGTGGTCAGACTGATGACTGGCGACAGGACGGCAATGCCAGCAGATCTGAACGATTTGAGGAATATGATGAGTTTGACGAGGGCGAGCGACCATCTGCCAGCTCATCCAGAGCTGCTGCCAAGCGACCAGAGCGTGCCCCTGCCAAAAAGGCTGCCGCTGAACCACCCAAGAAGAAGGAGCCTGAAGTTGATCTCTTCTCCTTCGATGACCCTGCGCCGGCATCTTCTGCAGCTCCTTCGGCACCCAACAACTCTGGCTTTGCTGCGCTGGCCCCTACTAGTGCTGCCCCAGCGCAAGCCGACGACGACGACGAGTTCGATGACTTCCAGTCAGCTACACCTGCTCAGGCCGCACCATCCAACAACTTTATGCAAAGCCCTCCTGTGACATCGGCAGCCTCTTCCACTGCTCAATTCGCCGCTCCTCAGCCTCAGTCGGCCCCTCAGCAGGCCGACATTAGCCAGATGGTTAGCATGGCATCAATTTCACCTGCACCAAGCGCGTCAGGCACTCCAGGACCAAACTACTCTGCTTTCAGCATCCCTGCTGCTCCTGCGGCACAGGCTCCCAAGCCTGCCGGCTTCCAGCAATCCGGTCCCAACTACTTTAGTCCCGTCCAGGCACAAGCTTCCAAGCCCCCCACAACATCTGCTTTCTCGGGCATGGGAAGCACATCCAACGCTGCTCCCAGCACCCCCACTACTATGGGTAACATGAAGCCCGTTACCAGCTCCTCAGCCAAGCCAGCGCCTGCTGCTGGTGGAGATGCCTTCGGCGCCCTCTGGGGCAAAGCCAGCGGTGGTGTCAAGAAGCCTGAGACGCCCAAGGCTGGACCCGCACTGGGACAGCTCGCCAAGGAGAAGAGCAGTGCTGGAATCTGGGGTGCTCCATCGGCAGCTGGACCTTCCAGCGGCAGTGCTCCTCCCAAGACTGGCGGCTCTGCTATGGACGATCTTTTGGGTTAAACCGGCCCACGTATTGGGTATCTTTAAACAGGTGGATCAAAACATGGGATCGGATAACAGTTGGTGCATTGAGTCATGTTTAGTTGATGGCATTGAGAATGTAGTATAATCAGCAACGGAGCAGCATGTTTGTTTTCATGATAGGATCCTAGATAGGCGTCTGGCGCAACAAAATGAACTGACATATCATGTCGTTCTATTTTCAACTGATTGACCATCCGATCGGCCACTCTAAGAGGCCAGCATTAGATCGATATGTCGCACGTAAGCTGTATCAGGTGAGGACTAACCAACAATGGTTCTACGACGATCATTGAACTACAAAGATCTGATCAGAAGCTAGTGTACATGGTTCCTGGACCGGATCACTCCCCGTTGCAGTAGGACAAGAATCCTAGAATAACCTGCAACGCTGGACTCACTGTGGCTTCACCCAAGCAATCTCGCCTTATATGCGACCGCATGCCAAACAAAGAGAGCCTCATCCGGACCAACGAACCGCTTTTCCCCAAGAACGCTTCCCATCCAATCGTGTCCTTGTCATAATATCTTGAAACACCAGCTGCGCGGCTATAGAAAAGGACCCCTGCACCTTTAAGCGCCGCCACGACATTGAGCTTCTGAAGCCTCATTGGTCAAACAACAGGACGCCCAGGACTTGGAAAAGAAATTCTGTATCATGCCTGGGGAATTGTCAGGGTTGACTTGGTCGTCTATGGGATAGTGAGAAGCGCGATGGTACGCGGCTGGCAGTCGGCGCCTGCTGTAATTGGAAAAGTTGACTAGACAAGGTATTGACTGACTTAGAGGCTTGACATGGTTACTTTGTATGTTTATTCTTGTATCCTAGGAGAGTTTTTGTTGACAATGAGATATCTATAAAGACACTGGGTTTCAGGCGTTTGGATTCACTTCTTTCTCTTCATCAAACAACTTACACAACAAACACTACAATCTCTTTTCCTTTTTTCCCTTGTCTCTTATTTCCTTATTTTCCTTTGTCCTCTACCTTGTTTGGTCTTGGGTTTTATTTCTGCATCTCCTTATCAACGAACAGACGATTTCACTATAACGAATCTCTTTTCCACATCTCTCTCTCTCTTTTCATATACAAAAAGTCTCTCGCCTCTTTGTAAGGGCGGGCATATACTTGGACAAAATATCTTCCCCATCCCCCTCTATTCCTTTCTACTCCAAGCATCTGCCTTTGCGCACAGCCGGCTCGTTGCGCCCTCGTCTTTCTCTAAACACTCAAGCAAACTCCGCCAAGATGCAGCCTGCTCTCGGAGCCCTCGGGCACACCTGGACTGCCATGCGAGCCATGGAGTTTATCTCGCTCATTACCATTATTGGTTTGACCTCCAACTTCATTGGTGAGATGGTCGGTGCTGATTATGCGGCGCCTTCTGCTCTGATCGGAACACTCGTTGTTGTAAGTCATCTCATGTGTAACTCGGTCCGATTGTCAATTGACTTACACCTCATAGGCTATTATCTCCACTCTGTACATTGCCATCTCTTACATTCTCTACTGGGATGGCATGCTGCCTCTCCTCCTTGCTACAGGTGCTGACATCATGCTCCTTGTTGCTTGCATCGTCGTCGCCTGCACTGTTGGCAAGCCTGTCAGCTACCTGGCATGCCCCAAGTTCCCCTCTGATGGCAACACCGCCAACTTCATCAACTCCCTCTTCCGCAACGTCTACCATCGTGGAAACGTCTATGCTTGGGTCGACCCTGACAAGATGTCATGCTATCAGCTCAAGTCCGTCTGGGGACTCAGCATTGCCCTGTGCGTCCTCTTTTCCTTCTCTGCCATCACTTCAGGATGTTTGTGGAAGCGAACAAAGGGCACCTCTCGCCCCGCCCCCAAGGACATCGAGGGTTGAGGGTGCGGCCGTGAGGGGCAGGTCAACAATGCCCTGGGCATCAGCCAAGGACCGCCTATGATGTCCCAGGACCGAAGTCTGGGCACCATGGCTATGGCGAAGCGGTTCGATAGCGACTCTTCTGATGCTGAGAGCGTACGCCAGCCGTGGTGTCCCCCGCCCCCCACGGCGCCTGTCCGAGTCAAGAGGAAGGAGGTTGCGAAGCCTGTGCTACAACTTCCTCCTTTGCCTCCTGTTCCCGTATCACCGGGACACATGAACGATAGTGGTCCCAAGAGCCCGCTCGAAAGAATCTGGTCGAAACGCAAGACCATTCTGGGTTGGTGGGATCTTGATCTGCTCGAGAAGAGACAGACACTCTTTGGAGGAAAAAGGGTCTAAATGGTAATCGTGCTT
This sequence comes from Fusarium incarnatum, assembly GCA_004367075.1. Classification (NCBI taxonomy): domain Eukaryota; kingdom Fungi; phylum Ascomycota; class Sordariomycetes; order Hypocreales; family Nectriaceae; genus Fusarium; species Fusarium incarnatum. The sequence goes on along the minus strand of QGDZ01000166.1, from coordinate 118,704 downwards.
GTTGGAAATAATAGATTGGACGCTTTGCTTTGAGATCGAGGAAACAATGTGTTGGCATACACATGGGTAATGTCTACTGGTTAGATCGGCTTCATAAAAATGAATAAAAAAGGGACCGGGGTTTGAACATCGATTGTTCAACCGTTAAACAACTGTCTTCCAAGTTTTGTGTTAAGTGACTTGACCAATCAATCAAGTAGGGCCGGCCCAAAGGGGAAATCGGCAACACAGCATGTCGAGGGGTTGCATGTGAAAGAAAGACTGGATCTTGTCGTGCGCATGGGGACGTGCAGGGGACACTCGGGCAAGACTCGGGCAAGACAAAGGGTATAAGTCTCATCGAGCCATCTCACTCGCTCACTCGGGGGGTATTGTGTACGATCCAGAAGATCTCGTTCGGGTTGAAACAACAAGCAATGGTATTCATATTCGCTCCTAATTCGTCGGACAATCCAATCTCAGGGGTATTAAATCAGCAGAACTCCATGCCCAAGAATATTCATGCACTTAGCCACATCCCAATTCTCATCGATCTGATCTCGTCTAGACCAGACCTTCTCCATGATCTGCAGTGCCTCCCTGGCTGTGCCAAATACACTCACAGGTCCCATATTGTCGACCATAGTGCGGTACAACACCTCATCCTCTGGAGGTGAGAGACATCCTGCGATACAAAAGGGGAAGACCATGGTTCTGAGACAGGTGTTGGATGGGAGGGTAGTCAAGAGGTGCGTCATGTGCTTAACGGAGCATCCAATTTCGGGGCAGGATGGTTGCCAACCGGAGATGACGACTTGGAGGTAGGTAAGTGCGGCGTAGAGCCAGATCATATTGTTGGCCGCAAGGGCAGGGGCTTGCTTGGTGTTGATATCATGATTGTGCATCGGGCTGGCGACTACACTCATAAGGGGATCGTATAAGGGGCCGGGCATCTGAGCTTGTGCCTCAACGACAGCCAAGCCTCCCCTGATAGCACCCTCGAGCACTTTGCCCCGCTGAACCAGCTCGTTGATCGATAGAGAGTTGGCCTTCTTCTGCTCCTTCTTCCAGGCGTCGAGGGAAGCAATATCGCCGATGATCTGAATGACCCAGTTGTGAAGACCGACGTATTCTTCCATGAATAGAGAGCCCGAGATCCGGACTTCTTGTGGTGCCACATGGGCCTTACAGCTGGGCATGACCGTTTCCTGGTACTTTTGAAGACGTGGTGCCTGCTCGAGGGTGATGCTGGACATGACGTCGATGTAGAGCACGTTGGCTGTGAAGAAGCGAAGCGCGGCTTGGTTCGTGCTGAAAGGTCGACGTACGCCCATCTCAGGGGGTGGCCATTTGTAGCTGTAAAGAGCTTCTAGCGTCTCCTTCCAATGCTCGGGCTTGGGAAGGATTTGCTGAAACATGGTGATGGCAGCATCGAGATGCATCTTCCAATGATCTTTGTTACTGGTCGATACCTCAAAGATGAGCATTTGCAGAATAGCCTGGAGGACAAGAAGTCTGTCTCGAGCGCCGGCACATGAAACCTTGTGGTTGACCGCCGTCATCTCACGCTGCAGCTCTCTTAGACCCATCTCCAGCTGAGACTGCAACTGATGAACCATGCGGTTTGTGCACTCTGTATGCTCGATCTCGCCGTTGGCCATGACGATACTGAAGAAGTATGAAGTAAGTGAGATGGCCGTATGCCAGACGGATTTGTTGCTCTGCATAACATCCAATACCCAGCCACGACCGCCAGCAAGGATAGGAGGACGATAGAAAGGGAATAGATGAGGGAAGACGTAGTCGAGGTAGATCATGACGAAATGGACCTCTGTACTTGCGCCAGTTGAACTGCTAGGGTCTTCGGTAGGAGCTGAGAAGTGACTGTGCCAGGGCATTTCGGGAGGAGAGGCGCCACTGGTATTGCTAGATTCCGGAGTTGTTCCAAACTCATGGCCTGAAGCAGGGTCCGTGTCGGATGCACCGGCCATGGCAGGATCGTGAGTTTGCTGTTGGTGTTGAGAGTCCTTTCCCTGTAGAGTAACATCGCGAGTCCCAACTTCAAGCAGCTCCATGTACTTGCGATCGCGACGCTGACTTGCTTGTTTCTTAACCTGAGCCTTGATCTTCTCAGCCATGGCTTTCTGCTGTGATCCGCCATCCATCCATTCCGGTTTCTCATCGCTGAAGTAACATGTGATCTCTAGAACACCGCAGGAATCGCAAACTGGACGCTTTTCGTCACATTTCTTGCGACGGAGACGACACGTCCAACAGCCTGCATTAGAGCGCACCTTGGAGCTCATAAGATGGCGAAACATGGTGGGCTAACCAAGGGGAGCGTCCCTCGCGCCAGTTGAGTGTATATGATACAGAAAGCAATACGGTACTCGTGTAGATGATGGAGATTGTGGGAATAAGTTGAGATAGCCGGCGTTAAATTAATTGATGAGAGATGAGAGAGTTGGGGCGGCGTAGGGGGTCCTTTCGACTAGTTTGGGTTAGTAGCTCTCTCCCATGCTTTTGATCGACAGTCGAGGCCAATCGAAATTGGGGAACTTCAAGGGGTCTGCCAAGCAATTTGTCAGCCTCTTCCGCTGCCTCCATGAAACTTGGACAACTCTAAACTCTGTACAAAAGTACTAAATAGGTGACTGAACGGCGGAGAATTGTGTTTTTGGTAATCAGGATGTCTATGTCGTGCTTGTGATAACGATCGATACGGGCAATCGCCACTAATATCCACAGAAGCATCGACCTTATCCTGGTCTCAGGGTGTCATAAGAATTGGCCCCCGATAGCATAAGAGACGAAATAACTTAATCACCTTATGCTAGCTTAGGCTGGTATTTAGGCTACTTTGTTTCTGTAGCCTAAGTCTTAGAGGATATTTCTTCTGACACCTACCTGCCTGCTCAGTCTCCGGTGGTTGATCTGCGCTTACCCGTTCTTTGGTGGATTCATCGGTAAGCATATATTCTTCTCCCAGCTCTATGGCGAAATGTTGCATCGATTGACCAGACGGTGCAAGGGAAGTTCTGGAGGTATCCACGAGCCCGAGAGAAGACCGCTTCAGCCGCGAGAAAGCGCCCTTGATCAACTTATACCGGAACGTATGCCTCTTTCCCTTGTACCATCAGTTTGGATATGGAGAATGGCTACAGTCTAGAGCGGCCAGTCGGTCCGGTCGGTTCACTGTTTGTTAGTGGACAACTTGATAGACGACACAGCACATTTCAAAGAAAAGTCCAGCACTGAAAGGAAACCAATCGTCTGTTACTCTAACTGCCTGTGCTCAGTAACACAATTAAAGATTGGTACAACGAAGTAGAAACAAAACTACAATAAGCATAACGATAACCTTGTACGACCCTAGTCAACAAAGACATCCCCGGATCTGAGTAACCGTCCCAAAACTGAATACTTGAAGCGAAACCAAACATCCTTCGTCCCTTATTGTTAACCACAACAAACAGTAGCCTCCTTGGCAGCACTGGTGTTGCCAGCAGGACTCAAAGTCTCCCAGTGAAAGACAAAAGCGCCCAAGTAGGCTCCAATGAAGATACAAATGATAAAGTACCCATTGTAGTACATAGCCAACAGCATGACAAAGTAAGCCACAGCAAACTGCATCATGTGCAGAAGAGCTCGAATAGCCTGCTGCCAGACATTGGGTCGGAACGGAGGCATAGGGGTGCCACAGCTGACAACGGCGGCGTTACCTTCCTTGCCATTGTCGGAACCGGGAGCAGCAGGGTTGGTAGAGGACTCGGCGAACTTGGCGGCGTGTTGACGAAGGAGGTAGCGATCCCACTCCTTGACGGAGCGGCGGAGTGCTTCGAGGGCCATGACGAGAAGGATGACGCCGATGCAGGAGCCGGCGAACATACCCTTGGATGTTATGCGCCAGGTTTCAGCGATGAAGCAGGAGTCGACCGTGTTCCAATTCCAAAGCATCTGTAAAAGGCGTGTGTTAGCTATGAACTGAAGATTCCAGCTACGGCTGGATAGTAGAATCAACATACGGAGATCTTGCACCCGCCCATCATGTCACCGTGGTCCATGGCCGCAGAGGTAGAGGCGGCTGGCATGTCCATAGTCATGGTGGCAGTTTCTGACATGCCAGTCATATGCATATCGTGATCCATGGTCGAGGTAGGAATGTCGTAGATGTGTCGCTAAGAGACCCCGAGCAGATAGATGATTTTCGATTATTGAGACTCGGTAATGAGGTTCGGTCGTGATCTTGTGGATGTGGGTGGAAGGAAGAGGAGAAAAGCCGGATCCAAGCAAGGAAGGTATTTATGCTGTGCCTAAACCTTATGTATAGAGTAGGTTATGTGTAGGCAAAGGAGTAAATATCCTCAAAAACCTTATCTGATCGAGACTCGGTAGATGGAACGATGGAAGAACAAAAGTCTGGATAGAAGAATCTGGGCTCTGGACGACCTGTTAGCTGTGTCAAAGTCTAATAGCTTTCACATCGGGAAGGGGAGCAACAGCCGTATTTCTACCTTTTCACACGCGTCTAAACTTTATCGGTTATCGTAAGAAACAGACGCAAGTGGGTTGATTTTCGTATGTAAATATCAGGTGAGTTGCGTATATTTGAGCAAGTTTCCATGGGCTGAGGATTTAGTGCAGGGATGGTGATAGTGCTCCGATTTTGTTGGTCGTTTCAGCTGGAGGCGTTGGGTCTTTGGAGAATTGGGTCAAGGGCATGGGTATGAACGGTCTAGAGTAGTGACATGTCTTAGTGATTACTTTATTCCAACGTTTGTCACTTTCTTTGCGTGGAGGGATTGTGCTACGTCCATACTATTGGATATTGCTGGCCCACTGGATAATCCATTCAGCCTCATACCAATCCGTGAACATCACTTCAAAGGATAGTGATATTCTACGACTTCGAGGACAACGTATACTACGATTCAGGCTGCTGGCACTCTCGGCTGATATTCACAATAGGCTATAGCTATATGTCTAACAGTAGAACTCGTGACTTCACGAGCAGTTGACTTCCGACGGAATGATGAACAGCCTCCTGATGATGCAGAAGGGAAATTACGTCAAGAGGAATAAGTCTGCCTGGGCTGACCGGCTGCCAGACGATCTGATCTCGCCCAACCCCATGGTCCCCCGCAGCCCCCCGATTTCCATGACCCTCCGTCACTCTTCCACGATATTCCACACAACCATTGTAGCCCCGGGTAACGCAGCAGGAAGAGGAGGCAGCCTGAAGTACTTGGTGATAGTTTTGATTTATTGATGTAGCTACTAGATCTGACTGAGTGTTTGTGCCTGGAGATTGGTCTTTGTGCCCTACCCGCCCACACCTGTCACTATTGAATAAAACAAAATAGAATTGATGTCCCACACGTCGAGCACAATCGAGAAGGAGATTTCACTACTGTAGTATGGGTAAACAAGTGTCTTCAAGTGGATTTGGCTGCCAAAAGTGCCACTCGCTGGCTGTACTGTACCCGTGTGTCCAGGGGACCAGCAGTCAAGACATTGCCAGTTTTCCACCGCTATGAACCCGTCTTTCCCCATTTTTACATCTAGAATTACTGTCTGGGATTGAAATATCATGATTAATTGAGAAATCAAACAGTCACGTCAAAGATGCTCAAGTTTGTGCAGAGTGTTGTATTTGTCTACTGCACTAGTGTATTATCCCATTGTCGTAAGAACCAATGCTCCCTTGTTATAAATCCCCATCCAGGTCCTTGTCCATGCTCAATAAGAATCGTTGCTGTAGGTCGGAAGGAAGTAGGAGGTGAGGTACGCGGAGACTCCCTAGATCAGGTTTGCGGCGGCAGCAAGGTTGCCGTTACCGTGATCCTTCTTCTCGGTGTTCTTCCCATCCTTGTCCTTGGGGGATGCGGCCTCAGAGGCAGCGGAAGGGCCGCCACCGGAAAGACCAGCAGGACGAGGGCCGGCAGCAAAAACGCTGACAGGACGGGTGCCGCCGCCAGAAGCCCTGGCAGGAGACGGACCACCGAAAATGCTGGCAGGACGAGCACCGGAAGCAGCAGCAGAAGGAGGGGTCAGTACATCCAGAGGAATGGACTGGCCATAGAGGTCAGCAGGAGGAGCCAAGAAGGATGCAATGCGTGGAGTGTCGCCACCTACAGCGTCGCGTTGATGAAGGATCGACCCCTTGACAGGTCGGCCCTGGTCATCGATAGGGCGACCCTCGTCGTCGATGAGAACTCGGTTGCGGCTATTTCAAGGTCAGCTACTTCTATGTGAAGACGTAAGAGGTGATTAGTGTAAACTTACCGATGCTCGGTCTTGTTCTCGTCAACAGCCTGGCGGATGGGGCCAGCAGGCTGCTCGGCCTTCTTCTTGAACATCTTCATAGGGTTGGGAAGGCAGCACAAGAAGCTGCTCTCAGACTCAGCGTCGCGGGTCATCGCGAACGTGTTGAATAGTGAGAGAAGTTGTTTGCGTTCGGCGAAGTGAAGTGCAGTGTGGTGAATCTTGAGGCATCGTAAGATACCGCAGACTCACAAAGGAAATACAACAGCATAATGAAAACAACTTACCGTCAACGATGATATGGACCGGAGCTGCAAAGCAAGTTTGCACTCGAGTCAAGTGGGTGAATCGAAAGTTTGTGCGGATCGATGGGATCAAACGCTGTGACGATGATGAAAGGAAGATTTGCTGGGAGGAGAGAAAATGTGGGAATTTATAGACGCCCAGGCAGCGGGAGTGATTGCAAAGGCTGTGGGCTTTGGAAAACAATAGCTAGTGTTAATTAATGCCTGGCTGAGCGGTGCTGCTGGTGAATACCAATATCTCAGAGGAAGAGTATGGGATGCTCGCCTTGAGCGATACTGGTTCTCAGGGCCACAACCAGCCGTCACTTTCGAAAAAAAGATATATAGCATGTCACTATGAATACAAACTCCGATATTATTTTCAAGTTTATGAAGAATATGTAGCGTCGAGTAAATTCAAACAAAAGTGTTGTAGTTCCATACTCGAAATTTCCCTATCTGACCGAACTAGCGCACACTCTTCTATTAGATTCGCTGGCCGGGCCCAACAGGAAGAGTGGGACTGGGGGCCGGAGCTGTAGCCCCCCTGGTAGCCGCCTGTAGGTCTGCTAATGGATTTGGTATGGGGGCCAGTACGGATGGATCGAGTATTGTCGAATGTTGTCTTGACTAGGTATTTCGATCTTGAAGTCCCTCGACTAGTCGATCAGTTCCTCAGAACTGGTTCCCCTTCAGCACACTCCGTCTCCTCACGAACGAATCGATCGACCGCAGTTTGAGCGTCTTCCTCGCCGTCCAGAACATCCATCCAGTGCCCCTTGACGTGCTCCTGCTCCAACACCAGAGCCATGGCCCTCGCCGTTGACGCTCGAGTCGTCATACCTCTGGCCTGCTTCGTCTGTCCCAAGAGGACACCCCCTTCGTCTTTGTCAGTTAGACCACCGGGGCGAACGGAAACCGCTGTCAAACTGTCTCTCTTCTTGCCCTCAGTCACGAGAGCCTCGTCGGCGGCAGTCTTGGGCTCATAGTAGGGACCCAGGAAAGTAGAGTTGATCTTCTTCCAGCCTTCCCAGTCCTCAGGAGTCCACCAGGGCGCTTGCTCACGACGAGCGCCAAGGTAGGAGACTTGCACATGATGGCTGATAGCCTTGTTGTCAACAGAGGCTTGGATAAAGAAGATGGCGGCATCACGATCGATTCGGATAATCTGGGGGCGCATCAGCTAAACACAGTTTCAATCATTTTGTAAGTCAGTAACTACCGTGTCTTGATCAGTTCCTCTTCCGGGTCCTGTTGCTAATCAGCTTCTACTCTTCTACAGACACTCGATCCTATCTGAACTTACCAGCGCTGAACACTACCGAGTCAGGCTTCACTTCATCGATGATCGCGGCGGCCTTCTCCTTGCTAGTTACGGTGATCAGATCATGGACTATGATCTTGTGATCTCCCGGCAAACCCTCAGAGAGCTTCTTCAAGTCCTCGATCTGGTCTGGGTTACGAATCAGACTCGTGACAGTCCACGACTTCTTCAGCAGCATGACTGTTAGAAGGCGGCTAATCTTGCCATTGCCGCCGAGAATGAGAACATGACGATTGGAGGCCATTGTACTGCGTGTAAGTGATGGAATTGGGAACTAGAAGTTGCAAGTTCTAAAAGGCGCAGCAGAAGACATATAAGTTCACGACCCTTGTCCATTGGGCTTCTTGGTTGACCAACCACGACACAGACTATGGACCTCGGGACTTGTCCATGACGCGAGCATCTCCACTTGTCTTGGTTTAGTTGGGGCAGGTACGGAGACGACACTACGAGACGTTGAGACCAGAGGCTAATTCATATTAGACAACTATATAGTACTAGTCAAAGACTATCGAAAACTATCAAAGACCCGCCGAAAATCCGAAACTACAGTTCACTATTCTCTATGGCGCCTCCTATGAGTCGGCCTTCTCTCCCAACCTCGCGGTGTGAGCAAAACGACTATTCCGAAGTTAATATGCATTTCGAATCTATATCTTCAAACCTACTATTTGGTTCCTCCTGGCGCGATGAGCGGTGGTGGCCATGGGAGCGGGAATTGGAATGGGAATTCCTATCGCGATGCCGATGTCTAGATTTAGACCTTCCCTCAGGTGCGCTCATACATCCACCCATTGTGGTAATCAATTCAACTGAGTTTATAAGTGATTTCTTTGCGAACAAGCTGTTAGACTACACGGTGTAAGTGGGAGAATGGCAAGTTGTGGAGTAATCAATTGGCGGCAATCTTCTTGAGCCTTTGTAGGCCAAAATTGAGCGCCGACAGCCAACAACTGCTCAATTGGTTCGCAAAGTATGATAATCAGATACTAATAACGTCTATTGATAGAACGAGCTTCGTTAAAACGAACAATTCGACTCCGGGACCTCTGAGTATTCAATCGCGTTTCAGAGCGACCGCGCTCTTGAACCACCGCCTCCTGAGCCACCGCTTCCAGCAAAGCAGCCAAAGCCCTAGCATCTACAGGACTTGGTTCTATACCTTCGTCTGTGCTATTGCTATGCAAGAACCACCGTGAACTGCGGTGATTAGGATATGGAGAGGGACGACGCCGTCTCGGTTCTGGCTCAGGTATGCTGAAACAGTTACCCATTTTGGAGACTAAGTTGAAGGGATGAAGACTAGCAAGTAGGCGGTAAAGAGTCTTTTGGAACAGTTCGATGATATATGGTAGGAAAAGCCGAGTCATTGGGCAGGATGGCTGAACGTCTTATATGCCAGACTAAAGGCGCTTTTAGACAGTGAGCCACTTTCAACTTAGACCGCTGAAGGACTGTCTCGGACAGCTTCATCTTAACCAGGTATGGCACTTGTAGCCCTCTCAGAGTTTCGTTTGGCAGTGAGGACTTACAGTGAGTCTACAGATCCAGTGTAGTCGGAACTCTTTAATCACCGCCTTTGAAACTCACGCAAGTAACTCAGGACGAAATGCACTTTTAGCTTTTCAATGATATGACCAACGGTCTCTGTTATCCTCCCAAGAGCCCATAGCGAAGTCAAGGTTGAGTTGCTCTTACAGTAAGTTGGGACATCATTTGAGTCAAGGGGCAGAGTTGTGGGACTATCAAGGCTAATCAAAAGACAATATTCAATTTGTTTAGGAACGCCGAGCCCAACCTATCTATACGCGAATTCTATCTTCCGAAGCCGAAGCCAAAATCAGAAAGCGAACAAAAAAAGAAACAAAGCGATAAAACGAGATCCTTTCCCCGAACCTTAGTCGAATCGAACCTGAAACATTCCGTATCAAACCTCATACCGCGATACATAGCACTGGCTCTAGATCTCGAAGAACAAAGTCGAATAGACCGCTAGGCTACACCACCAGCAGTGTAGGCCTCCCACAACCTATACAGGGTCGCTAGGATGTCTGATGACAACTCAGCTTAGCTGTCCACCTAGTCCGCCAACACTTAGGCTGAAAGAGGCGGAGTCTTGATCGAGAGGCGGCTCCTTCGATGTAAGATTGTCGACCAACTTCGCCGAAGGACTGCTATTCTCGATCGACCGTTTCCTGCATCTTCAGGGTTAGATCCTGGGACAGACATAGAATCGGCCTGCTGGTCCGTACCAAGCGACTGGCCAGTCGTAGGAGTGAAGACGGGGCTTGTCTGGCTGCTTGTCGGGGTGCTGTGTTGAAGGCCTGTTGACAGAGACTAGAGTGTGTCAGTATATGCTGGTTATTAGACAACTTTGGACTATGTTGCTGATGGAGATTCTGACTTACAGCACGGGCTCTAGCATATAGCCAACTATCGACCAAGTCAGTATTCGAATATTGCGCCTTGATTACCATTTCGAAACTTACTCAGTATACTCAGAATTGAACGAATGATTACAGTTCTCGTGGTCACGACACTCGCGGTCATGCCACATTATCCAAAGCTTCTCTTCGAAAGAAGTTCGCGGAGGAGACGGCTGTGCTATCGGCGAGGGGGAAACAACCTCGCGGAGCTCCTCGCCATTGTCCCCATACCCTGTGTAGATATGGACAATGGTATTGGTGATGTCTCCGTCCCATGCACTATTACCAGCCCGCCGTGGAGCGACCAGAAATGGGTCGAAGACGGAACGAGCTGGCTGGCGGTTGGGGGGTGTTGGTGGCATGTTGTCCCGATTGCCCATGCACCTTTCCAGGGCTTGGTACATAGATTGAACGGCGCCCATACTGACTTCCGATGGCCTGTTTGAGGCTGTAAGCTTGATGAGAATGTTTGTCTTGGTGTTTGCTGATTGCAGTGTAAGAGTCGAGTAGAAGTTGAAGACAATTATTGAGATTGGAAGACAAACACCATCGGGCAAACAACAACCTTTATAGTCTTCATAAAGCCGGGCGAACGATCGAGCGATTACTACAAAGAAGCCCTTTTCAACAACGATACTCCGGCAGCCTTTCGCGACATGCTTCAAAGACTGTATCGTATCCCCTTGCCTCCTCGGCATTTGTCTAGCCAGACAATGACGGTAGACATGGCGGCAGCTATCTGAAAGAGAACACCGCTTGCCTTCTCTTTCACCGGAACATTAGGCGCAAGATGCTTGCTATGAGTCAATTGTGTAAGGGTTCCTCTGAAAGAACGATTGAAGCCATTGGCTCTCTTGCTTGTCATATCTCAATTTTATACTAACAAAGCATAGCCCCCACCCATCAACGCCAGGAATAGACCAGATCCCTTATCGATCGAACGAGCATTCCCCACACTGAAATCACTCCTTCAAACCCCGAAGAGCGTAGAGCTCTTGAGGCTTGCCCTGAGAGTCACAGCTCGCAAACTTCCACCACTTTCCGTACCATGAACCAGCGATGTTCGTCAGACCCCATGAGACGGGGGCAGGCATGGGAGGCCAGTTAGCCCACATACCCTCCTCCGCGGTTCTATCCAGGTTGAGAAGGAAGAATGGGACTACATCGAGCACGCCGGCCTTGGTGACTGTCTTCTTTCCCCAGGTCTTGAAGGTCAAGCTGGCGGCAGCACCCTCGGGGCTGTCTTCCTTGGGAGCCTTGGGGTGGTTTGAGAGAGCGGCGATGGTGGTGATCTCGCTGTGGAAGTGGTGCTCGAAGTCGGTCTTGAAGGCGTCCATGAGCTTGATGACCTGAGCGCCGTCCAGGTCGGTGGGCGAGGCGAGGTTAGAGAGGTAAGTGTTGAACTCGGCGAGAGGAGCGAGGAAAGACTCTATCAATTGGATTAGAGAGAAGATACTAATGATGATTAGGGTATTTACCATGTTCATGATGCGTCTCCTCCCAGACAGGCTCTTCGCCAAGCAGTTCCTGGACCTTAGGGAAGAGGTTGTCCTCCTCATCGTCATGGTGCGACTTCACAAACTTGAACCAGGTTTGGGAATAACCGATAAAGTCCGCCTTGTCGGCGTCCTTAACATGAGGAGCCTGGAGATAAATGGAGTTGAAGCCTCGAATGATGGCATTGTGCAAAAGCGCCATGTGGGTGGCACCCGTAGTAAAAAGGTCGGTCTATAAGGACAGAAGGTGAGTATTGGCAACGACATATAATTGACGATTGCTAACCTTTTTCGTCTCATATTGAGGCGTTGTTACCAACTTCATAGGCCCATCAGCCCAAGGGTGCTTAGTCGGCGCGACAGACATATTGAGATACGGTGAATGGGCAAGAAACAGAGCAAGTCCAGCAAAGAGAACCTGAGCAACGATCAACCCGACGAGACGAAGGCCAGCCATGATGAAGATATAAGAAAGAGAGCGACGGAAGATGCAACGAAATACTACACAATGATCGCGTCTGTCCGACTTGAACAGCCACTCAACAGTCAGCTTCTGGGCTCACTTTCTGGTGGTTCGATAATTGTTGTGTTAGCTTGCTAGCTTGTCATGTCATGAAGCTCATGCAGGTGTGAGTGGGAACTGCGGGTGCTGATTAAAAGGGGCTTTACAATTGGACACGACGCAGAGCGTTACAGGACATTTGGGGCACAGGAACAGAGCCGAGGCTTGACGGACCAACTTGAAGACCGGACCCCGGGCTTCGGACAATTCAGGTGGGGCCGGCCGGGGTCGTTCATGCAAATCCTCCGAGAACACCATCATGATTATGAGGATTTGTTTATACAGATTTTATTGTAAACACTAGCTGCAAATAGAATGAGGCTCTTGTGGTCTATATAGCCTCTCATAGCGATAACTCCGCTTTTAACCTGCCAACGCCGCTGATACTGAACACAAATACAATCTATGCATACACGAGCTCCTTAAGCAAAGGCACCAACGGCAGCCATCAAGACTGCACCACCGCAGACAGCCATGTAAGCCTGCAGTCTCTTCGTCCCCTTCAATATCTTGTAGCTCTTTTCCGTCAGGAAGTCCTCCGCGAGTAGTTGTACAAGACCAGCATATAACAGGAGGCCAGACGACACAGCATTCATGAAGCCAACAACGAGAAGGCCTCCGGCGCTCTTGGGGTCGTACATGCGGTGCACAACAAGCCCGATTGCTTGTCCGATGGGTGTCGTGGCGCCGTAGGCTAGAACCATGAGCCATGGCCGGATGGATTTGCGTGGGAACTGAATCGCGGCAATGCGACTGCCGAGGGCGAGTCCTTCGAATGTCTGGTGGAAGCTGATAGCGACCAAGAAAACAACAAAGGCGGGTCCTGTAGCGACGGAGATGGCCATGCCGATGAAAATACTGTGGAACAGGATACCCGCTTCGAGCAAGATACACTGTAGCATCTTGCGCTGCTGCTCCTCTGGTGACTGTGGACCTGGAGACATAGGTGTCATCGGGGTCAAAGGCTCCTCGTCGGCTGCTTCGGGTTTGAGAGAGTTGTAAGCTCCACTGCGACGTCTCATGCTGCTTGGCCCAGAAGGATCGAGTTCGTCCATATCGAGGTCGAGATCTGAATCCGCGTCATTGAAGTCATCGCTGAGTTTCTTAGACTCATGGCCGACCATAGGCGACGACCCTGGCAGGGGTGAGACGCCGGCAACAAGTCCCTGACTCTCCATAGCTTCAAGGTGGATATCCGGTGGTCGCGATCCGTTTCTCCTGTCAGACATTCCAGTTGTGTCCATCATTGGCAGTTCGCTCTCGTGTTCGTCGTCGGAGTCAAAGTAACCGTGGTTATGAGAGTGAGAGTGACCAGCTCCACGCGCAGTCAAGTACGATTCGATACCGACGACAATGATCGCAGACACCATAGCCACAAGACCAGGGAAAGGTGTATATCCTTTGCTGAAGAAATCAGGGAGACATGGATCGGTCATTGACTCGAAAGCGGTAGGGAGGAGGTGAACAAAGGCGGTTGCCAGTAGGACGCCGGTTCCAATGTGCTGGCAGTAGAATATGATAGATTTTTGTTTTCGGCCGCGCATCGTTCGTCGTGACAATAGAGGGAAACCGCATGCTGTATGATATTAGTCGCGTGTCAGTTGTCGCAATTGAAGGGGACTCACCCAACGTGCTCAGAACCAAGATAAGAACCAATGCAAACACATGCGCCGACGTATCATAAGATCCCTTTGACCTTGAACCACACGCCGGTTTCTCGCCATCTTCCTGTCGTCGCCTCAATTCCGCGAGAATCGTGTCCGTCGAGATCGAAGCCCATGACTCCCCTGCGTAATGTCAGTAAAAGGGGGTGTTGAGCAAGTACACGGGGAATTATACCTCGGGGAACATCTGAGTGATCGCTCATGATTACTACAGGGATTTCCTGTTTGTTTCCTTCTATGATAAGAGTGTTGTAGACAATTTCATGGCGGAGAGGACACGATTACAGGTCATTGGGTGTCTGGGGAATTTTTTGTTGCGTCACTGCTAAGAAGCCAAAGGCACCACCTATGTTTTGAGTTTGTATGGGAGACTTGAGACGCATAATCCTCGGCATATAGTTTCAAGGGGCATCATGGATGTTTACGTGTTTCGCCAAGGGATACGAGGATATTTATAGGAATGTTGATACAGTCAAGTATCATAGTAGTTATAGATCGAATGTTTTGAATTATTTTATATCTGAGACTTACAACACTTTATCAGTGCAAATCTCCCATAACGCGATGCACATGTAACTGGCGCCATTCCTTTTAGTGCTCCAACTCTGCAGCTGTCAATGGCGATCCTTCAGGGGCCCCGGAAGAAGGACACCAGCCCGGACGGGGGTTCCCCACTGGGCCTGTCCACTTGTCACTCACTCACTGACTGTATTTACCCGGCGAGATGAACAGACTTGACTTATACTAGAATGTATATGGAAATCATTCTCTGTTATTGAAAGTTATTTAACTGATAATGATATTATTACATTCCTCGAATTACACGAAGGACACATACGCAGATTCGGCTATGTTGAGACTTAGAACACACCCACCGGTAAACCTCCGTTGAAACATCGGAATAGCTTCGGGTCAGACCCGACTAGCACCGTTAAACTCACCACTAAGCCCCGTATCAATCAAGGAACCAGCGTCTTTGTGATCCAATAGCACAACACCGCATCTAACACAGATGCACCTAAAGCGGGTACTCAATGGCACATGAGGTACTATCTTCGGTTGAAATGCGGATGAGTCGGGTGAATTGAATGCATCGAGGTATGGCTGGGGAACTCGTCATGGCCTTGAGGGGTTGTGCAGTTGTCTATTAAAGAAGCTCATCCTCCTCATTCCATCATGGCCGTTTCTCTCTTCTCTATAGTCAATTGGCTTCATCTCTATCAACATGTCTTCTGTTGATATCCAGTCCATCCTCTCTTCCCTCACTCTTGAGGAGAAGGTATGTCTCACTTATACGCCTTCATTGTTTCTTAGTCAACTTACCAATTGAACTACAGATCTCACTTCTCGCCGGAAAGGACCTCTGGGAAACCGTCCCTATTCCTTCAAAGGGTGTTCCCAACGTCAAGACATCAGATGGTCCCAATGGCGCCCGAGGAGGTGCCTTTGCTGGAGGCACACGCGCTGCTTGCTTCCCTGCCGCATGTCTAATGGCATCCACCTTTGATGTCGACCTGGCTAAAAGGATCGGTACTGCTCTTGCCGAAGAGACTCACTCCAAGGGTGCCCGATGTCTTCTTGCTCCCACCATGTGTCTACATCGTCATCCTCTAGGCGGCCGTAACTTCGAGTCATTCTCAGAGGATCCTTTTCTGACTGGCAAGATGGCCGCCAGAGTCGTTGAGGGCCTCCAGGACCAGGGTGTTTCGGCCACCATCAAGCACTTCGCTGCAAACGAACAGGAGACTGAACGTCTGACTGTTGACGAGACCATTAGCGAGAGAGCCCTTCGAGAACTCTACCTCCGTCCCTTTGAGATCGCCATCAAGGAAGCCAACCCTTGGGCCGTCATGACTTCGTACAACATGGTCAACGGACACCACGCAGACTCCAACGAATTCTTGCTGAAGAAGGTTCTCCGTGGCGATTGGGGATGGGACGGTCTTGTCATGAGTGACTGGGGCGGTGTGAACTCTACTGCCGAATCGCTCAACGCTGGTCTGGATCTTGAGATGCCCGGCCCTACCCGCTGGAGGAGCACCGAGGACGTCATCGCTGCCATCAAGGCTGGCGAGACTTCTGAAGAGACTATCAATGAGCGCGTAACTCGTGTGCTCAAGTTCCTTGAACGCCTTAACTGCTTCAAGGACCCCAAGATCCCTGATGAGAGAGCTATCAACGACCCCAAGCACCAAGCTCTGATCCGAGAGGCTGGATCCAAGGGAATGGTTCTTCTGAAGAACAAGGATAACGTTCTTCCTCTGTCGAAGGATAAGGTTAAGGGCAAGAAGATTGCTCTTCTCGGTCATGCCAAGACTGGTATGGCTCATGGTGGTGGCAGTGCGTCTGTTAACGCCCACTACAAGGTCACTCCTTGGGATGCTCTTCACGAGGCTCTTGGTGACAGTGTTGACTTTTCTTATGCTAAGGGTGAGTCATTTCAAGAACAGAGCATTTTGAGGTATAATCGCTAACAGTCTGACAGGAGCTCACACTTTCCGCATGCTTCCCCCAATCGCTGACAACGTCGTCGATTTGGACGGCAACCCCGGTTTCACCTTCAAGCTCTTCGAGCCCGGCAACGCCAACCCCATTGAGGTTCGACCCGGACATGCCAATTCTGAAGTGTCTGTTCTCAGCGGCTTTGGCTTCAGCAACAAGGACGTGACCCTCGAGGGTACCTTCACTGCCCAGGAGACCGCCAAGTACTACTTCACTTGTTCCGGACTAGGCCCCAGCAAGTTCCTTATCGACGACAAGGTTGTTTTCGAGCAGAAGAAGAGCTGTAAGGATGCGATGGGTTTCCTTTTCGGTGGTGATAACCCTCCTGAGTTCAAGCTCTCGTTGGAGGCAGGACGCAAGTACAAGCTAGCCATGTACACATCGCCCCCAGCACCAGAGGAAGGAAAGGACATCGGTATCTTGGAGGGACGATGCGGTCTTCGAGTAGGATACATGTCCGAGGCTGAGCACGACCGCGACCTCCTCTCAGAGGCCGTTGATGTTGCCAAGGATGCTGACTACGCTATCGTCTTTACTGGCCACGAGCCTTTCTGGGAGACTGAGGGTCAGGACCAGGTCAGCTTCAACCTACCCAAGGACGGCAGCCAGGATCGTCTTATTTCCAAGGTTGCCGCGGTGAACCCCAACACCATCGTCGTCAACTCTACCGGTGTTGCTATTGCCATGCCCTGGTTAGACGACATCCAGGGTTTTGTCCAGTCTTGGTTCGCTGGTCAAGAGTGTGGTAACTCGATCGCGGATGTGCTCACTGGTGCCCAAACTCCTGAAGGTCATCTGACCTGCACGTTCCCTAAGAGAATTGAAGACTGTCCCGCTCACGGCAACTTCCCTGGCGAGCATGTCGACGGAAGATTGAAGGTCACTTACTCAGAGGGTGTTTTTGTCGGCTACCGTTACTTCGACTGCCTCTCCGCGGACAAGGTCAACTTCCCCTTCGGTTTCGGTCTCTCTTACACCACATTCGATTACTCCGACCTACAAGTCAAGGAGTCAGGCGACGACTACGTTGCCAGCGTCAAGGTGTCCAACACAGGCAAGGTCAAGGGCGCTGTCGCTGTCCAAATCTACGTCGGTGCTGCTCAGACCCAGAAGGGAGATCCTCTGAAGCAACTGGCTGCCTTTGCCAAGGTTACGCTGAAGCCTGGAGAGACCACAAAGGTGGATGTACCTGTCCGTAGCCGAGACTTTGCCTTCTTTGATGAAGCGGCGCAGAAATGGGTTGTTAAGGGCGGAGAGTACAAGTTTATGATTGGAAAATCGGCTGGTGACATCGCTTTGGAGTCGAAGGTTACTGTTGAGGATAAGTCTTTCAAGCCTTAAGTGTGTGTTGTTAAAAGTATTCATAGCGTTGTCAAATTCATTCATTCGGGCGCCACCTTTTGGGAATAATCGTTCATACAATCATTTGTGGATGTTGTCATGACTTGATGCAGAATCGTGCCACGAGTGCAGCCAGTACGTACCCATACAAACTGACCAGATTTAAATACACAGAGTTTCCTAGTAGTTATTCCTTCAAACGGCTTTCTATCCCGTTGATGTCTAGCAATACCCGGTCCGTATAAAGTGGAACTTCAAATCTGCAGTACACTTACAGTTGCCTATTTTTGCGATCATGGTATTGAAGCAGCATACTCTGTGTTTATTACGTCCGCAATTTATCACAGACTGTGCCTAAAGCTATTCCATTGTAAATTCCAATGCCTTGAATAATTGTAGTTGTTAGCATATCAAGTAAGGCAACCAGTTTGCTGATCAGCAAAGAACCTTCTGGATATATTATTTCCTTGTTGGTGTTACCCTGAAGGCTCAGCCCAACTTGACCTCAAGGGTCCTCCCGGCAGCTTTGACGCCTAGACGCCGCTGCGGGGCGAGGCTCTAGTGGTGTAAGCGAGCTCCATCCAATAGGGAGCTCCCTCCCATAGACTTGCATCGAATGAGCTAGAAGTCATCGCTGGCCCTCACTTCCCCACCAAAGATCGTCTGGGGCGACGCTCATATTTCATCGCAACTCTTGACCTTGAATATCACCATCGCGACCCCTCAGAAACTGTAAAACATAAATCAGATTCTGTCAATAATCACACAATATGGCTTCCGCGGACGAGCTTAAGGCTCTGGGTAACAAGGCTATTGCCGACAAGAACTTTGACGAGGCTGTGTAGGTTACTATACTACCGTTAAAACGATACAACAGGTTGCTAACTGCGGGACAGCGCCAAGTTCACCGAGGCTATTGCCATCCAGCCCGATAACCACATTCTATACAGCAACCGATCTGCTGCTTACGCTTCCAAGAAGGACTGGGAACATGCTCTGCAGGACGCAGACAAGACCACCCAGATCAAGCCTGACTGGGCTAAGGGTTGGGGACGAAAGGGTGCTGCCCTCCACGGACAGGGCGACCTCTTGGGCGCCAACGATGCGTACGAGGAGGGTTTGAAGCTCGATGCGAACAACGCTCAGCTCAAGAGTGGTCTGGCTTCAGTCAAGAAGGCCATGGATGCCGAAGTTGGTAAGTAGTACATCCCAACACATGAAGACTCAGTTCTAACTATCATACAGGCGGTGGTCAAGACCCCGGTGCCGGCCTCGGTCAAATGTTCAACGATCCTCAGCTCATCCAGAAGCTGGCTTCCAACCCCAAGACCAGCAGCTTCCTCTCCGACCCCTCATTCATGGCCAAGCTACAATCGATCCAGCAAAACCCCAGCAACGCTGCCGATATGTTCAGCGATCCTCGCCTTCTGACTGTTATGGGAGTTCTGATGGGCGTCGATCTGGAGATGCGCGAGCGTGAGGTTGACCCCAACGCTCAGGACTCTCAAGATTCTCCTATGCCCGATGCGCCACCAGCCCCTAAGCAGCAGCCCGCGCCCAAGAAGGCACCCACACCCGAGCCTGAGCCCGAGGACGAGGAGGCTCTCGAGAAGAAGAAAAAGAAGGAGGAGGCCGACAAGTTCAAGGCACAGGGTACCGAGAACTACAAGAAGCGCAACTTCGACGAGGCCATCGAGCTCTACACCAAGGCCTGGGACACCTACAAGGACATCACCTACCTGAACAACCTGGGAGCCGCTTACTTCGAGAAGGGCGACTACGACAAGGCCATCGAGGCTTGCACCAAGGCCGTCGAGGAGGGACGTGAGATTTACGCCGACTTCAAGCTCATCGCCAAGAGTTACGCTCGTATTGGTACATCTTATGAGCGCAAGGGAGAGTTGGAGAAGGCTGTCGAGAACTACAACCGATCTCTTACTGAGCACCGAACCCCTGATGTTCTCAACAAGCTTCGTGCTGCGGAGCGTGCCAAGACTGAGGCTGGCAAGAAGGCCTACATCGACCCCGCCAAGGCCGAGGAGGCTCGTGAGGAGGGTAACAAGAAGTTCAAGGAGATGGACTTCCCTGGTGCCGTCGCCGCCTACACTGAGATGACCAAGCGAGCTCCTGAGGACCCTCGAGGTTACAGCAACCGTGCTGCGGCTTTCGTCAAGCTCTTCGAGTTCCCCAGTGCTCTCGAGGACTGCGATATGGCCATCAAGAAGGACCCTACCTTCATCCGAGCTTATATCCGCAAGGCTCAGGCTTACTTCGGTATGCGCAAGTACTCTGAGTGTGTCGATGCCTGCACAGAGGCCCAGCAAATCGACGCGGAGCACCACAAGGGCGCCAACGCTCGCGAGATCGAGCAGCAGCAACAGAAGGCTTTCTCTGCCATGTACTCTGCCCGTGATAACGAGACGGAAGAGCAGACCCGGGAGCGTCTGCAGAAGGATCCTGAGGTAAGAACAATTATAACTGAAATACTGCTGAAACGGTTACTAACTTTTTGTAGATCATGGGACTTATGCAGGACCCCGTCATGCAGTCTATCCTTCAGCAGGCTCAGTCAGACCCCCAGGCTCTTCACGAGCACATGAGAAACCCTGGCGTGAAGTCCAAGATCCAGAAGCTGATCGCTGCTGGTGTCATTCGCGTGGGCAGGTAAACAAAAAATATAGGCGGAAATCAATGCAGGTTACAATGACGAAGGTTTGCCTTCCCATGGTCTTGTCAGCACAATGACCAGGCCATGAGGAGGCGGGGACTCGGAGCGTGTGTGATTATGAATTGACAAAGGACTTTTTGACTTGTACATAATAATATGGCGTGCCGGTATCTTGGCTGGTATTGGTAGTCCTAATGAGAAATGAAACTTGAAGCAAACTGACATGTTCTTTCTGGGCTATCATTTGTGAGACATGGCGTATCAATTAATGAGGAAGGAAAATGCGATAGGCTATTGATCTGCCTCGACTCCCGGTTAATTACAAGGCTGGTCATCGGAGTCGCAACACCGTTGACCGGGAATATTACTCTTGAACTATTGTATTCATTTGGCGATATTCATAGCCCATAGGATTTAAGAAAGAATGTCTCGTGCTCGAATAACGCCTTGTCTGCAAAAGCACTCTGACCGGAAATGGTATGATCCCGCGTGCACCTTGGGACTTAACAGACTAGATTTCTCTGATGGTCTGAACTGTACGCCGCAATTGCGGGGGAAAACATCTTGGGTAGTTCTTTTGGAGCTGCTGAAGCTTGTAATTCGGGGTTAGAAATAGTCAGCGGTGGTGTCGTCACGGCTATCATCCTCCGACTATCAGCCCACGGCTATTGGCACTCGGATATCTGGAGCCTGCCCGGCAATCGACGCTTGAGGTAGTTACTATGTAACCGATGGAAGGTTGGATGAATCGAGGTAGTGGAGATTTGGGTTCTCGATGCGAAAGGGACCGCTATCTCCAACTGCTAACTTTAATTGAGGCTAACCAGATAAGGAAACACCCCGCGGTTGTCGACCCTGCATCTCGCAGCCCAGTGAACCTGCAACTCCAACAGATCCATCCCACCACCTGCTCAACGCCGCCTCTCCACGCGTGAAAGTCACTAGTCTTGGTCTCTTCTACCATGCTTCACTACCTCAGCTTCCCGAAGCCCCGTATCGCACTGCTATGGCCATGCGGGGTACGGTCTGTGGTTCCAGAGGTGGTGGCATGTCCAAGAAATGCGGACTTGCTCCCTGCCGATCGCGGATGAGGCCGGTCTGATAACGAAGTAGCGAACTAGGAAAGATACCGCGCTGCTCAGGACAGCTCTCTGATAAAAGTTGACTTCCTCCTCTGATGCTTGGGGAGAGTAACGATCAATGTACAGCTATTAAGTCACCGATCCAAGCCATCGCTTGACTCTTGACTTCATTGCTTGGTCTGACTGAGGGCAAGTTCCTCTCTATACGCAGCGAAGGTTCAAATCAGGACATCAAAGTCGTTGAAATGGCAACCACACGCCTCACCCAGCTCGCTGAGCACCTCACCTTCAAGGAGGCACCCAGGCACCCCCTTGATCCTCTCGATGCGCGAGAGATTGCGGCAGCCGTGGCCGTCGTGCGCGCCGAGAAAGGCAGCCTGTACTTCAACACAATCACCCTACTTGAGCCGCGCAAGAAGGATATGCTCAAGTGGCTAGCAGATCCTTCCAGCCTTCGCCCCTCACGCATGGCTGATGTGGTCGCAACCACCAAGGCTGGCCAGGTCCATGACTTATGGGTTGATCTCTCCACGAGGAAGGTCGTCAAGGCCGCGATCGTCGATGGTGTCCAGCCTACCCTCATCGTCGAGGAGATGCTCGGCGTTGAGGATGCTCTCCGCAAGGATCCTCGAGTGATCGAGCAGTGTGGCATCATTGGTATCGCTCCTGAGAATATGGACAAGGTCTTCTGTGACCCTTGGACAATCACCCACGACCCCAAGTACGGCACCAAGATCCGTGCTATCCAGGGTCTCCTCTACTATCGCCCCAACTACGACGATAGCCAATACACTTTCCCTCTCGACTTCTTCCCAATCTTCGACATCAACAAGCAAGAGGTCATCGACATGGAGATCCCGCCTGTTCGCCGTCCTATCAGCCTTGCCGAGCCTAACAATTACCATGCGCCCGATATCGAGCGGGAGGGTGGCTACAGGACCGACATCAAGCCTATTAACATCACGCAGCCCGAGGGCGTGTCTTTCACCATGGAGGGCCGTACCATCCGCTGGCAAAACTGGTCTATCCACGTCGGCTTCAACTACCGTGAGGGCATTGTCCTGAACAACATCACTTTCTATGACAAGTTCGAGGGCAAGGAGAGGCCTTTGTTCTACCGTCTCTCCATTGCGGAAATGGTTGTCCCTTATGGCAGCCCTGAGCACCCCCATCACCGCAAGCACGCCTTCGATCTTGGCGAGTACGGTGCCGGCAACCTCACTAACTCACTTTCCCTTGGCTGCGACTGCAAGGGTGCGATCCATTACATGGACGCTGAATTGCCTACACAGGCTGGTGGTGTCCGAACCATTAAGAATGCCATTTGCATCCATGAAGAGGATGCTGGTATTCTATTTAAACATACTGATTTCCGTGACGAGAGCACAATCGTGACTCGTGGTAGGAAGCTTGTTATCTCACAGATCTTTACCGCTGCCAACTACGAGTACTGCATCTACTGGAATTTCCTCCAGGACGGCACTATCTCGCTTGAGATTAAGCTAACGGGAATCTTAAATACCACAGCTATGAACCCTGGCGAGGATCTCGAGGGTTATGGCAGTGAAGTTTACACCGGCGTTAATGCGCACAACCACCAACATCTCTTCTGTCTTCGAGTTGACCCTAACATCGATGGTCAGGAGAACACTATCTTTCAGTCCGATGCGGTCCGTTCTCCTCACCCAGTCGGCCACGAGAAGAACAAGTGGGGCAACGCTTTTACAGCAGCAAAGACTAAGTTCACAAATGCCACCGAGGCACAGTCAGACTACGATGGCAACACAAGCCGAACATGGGACATCTCAAACGAGAACAAGTTAAACAAGTACAGCAAGAAGCCAGTCTCATATAAGCTGGTGAGCCGCGAGTGCGCTCCACTCATGCCCAAAGAGGGAAGTCTGGTCTGGAACAGAGCTGGCTTTGCCCGCCACGCTGTTCACGTAACCAAATGTATGTATTGTCTACTAAATTCTTATGACTCTTACTGATACGTGATTCTTAGACCAGGATGACCAACTCCACCCTGCCGGCCGCCATGTAATCCAGAGCTCTGGTCAACCGTCAGCGGGTCTCCCAGCCTGGATCGCCGAGAACCCAGACGAGAACATCGCAAATACCGACATCGTTCTTTGGCACTCATTTGGTCTCACTCACTTTGCCACTCCTGAAGATTACCCCATCATGCCTGCAGAGCCCATCACGCTCATGTTGAGGCCAAGAAACTTCTTCGAGAGAAATCCTTGCATGGATGGTGAGTACTTGGACTATGACTCTTTCTTCCTACCTGCAGAAAAGGTTCTGACTTGAAATGAAACAGTTCCTCCTTCGTATAACATCACACCGACTCAGGTCAAAGAAGGAAAGAAGGGCTGCGCTTGTGCTGCAAGCAAAGAAAGTGTTAGGGTGTAGAGTCAGTTTGTACATCAATTACCAAGAACAGGAAATCCAAGGTCCAAATTCAATGATATACAAGATATCCTTCTGATTAAGATAAAATTCTTAACCCAAACTCCCCTGATTGGGTGTTTTGGTGCTGCGTAGAATGAAATGTGCTTTACGTGGTGAACCGAGTGTTGGATCGGCGGATTGTCTGTCATGATTCAAGCTCCGAGACGGGTGAGGAAACGGCCAACCTTAATTTGACAACATGAAACTGGAAGCCGAAATAGGTCACACCCCGCGCACGACTGCGCCCCTACCGCTACCTAAGCTACCTACCTCATGACATGGAAGGTAAAGTTAGATGTCGCGTTGAGGGGAAACGATTCCCTTGTCATCTCGAGTGCGGATTACACCCCGCAATGCAGCCATCCCAGACCGATGACGGCGATGCTCAAAACTAAAAACATTGATGAATGAAGTTTTCAAAACATTAAGGTTTCGAAAAGACGATAACGGCGGCATCCTGCCTCTTTCAATCCCATGACGGAGGTGGAGGGGAACCCTCGCTAATTTCCTAGCTTGGACAATACCTAGCGCTTCTCATTCAGGCAGGTTCCACGCACCGAGCTCTTATCGTTCGGCCTCAACACACGTTGCCATTTCCCATTCATCCCTCTCAAATCCGTTCAGCACTCAGCACTTGTGCACTGAGCGCGGTACTTTCTCGAAACAATGCACCCCACACCCGGCTGCTTTGCCTGTAAGGCACGGAAGAAGAAGTGCGATGCAGTGAAGCCCGTCTGCAGGGGTTGCACGAGGAACCACCTCGTATGCGATTGGCCCACAGAAGCTCACACTCGTCCCCGAGGAAGAGGCATTGTAAGTTGACCCTTACGGTGACCGAGTTCGGCTGTCTAGATGCTCTGCTTGCTGACAAGGAATACTGTGCAGCCTTCCTCTGCTCTGTCCATGTTCTCCGTCTCTTCAGTGTCGCAAGGTCGCACCTCTTATGCGAGCAAAGTGAAACCAGCGTCTCCTTCACATTTTCGAGCTCGGAGTTCTCCTCAGACTTTACCCGCGGTCCTCAGTCCCCTGTCTTTGAGCGGACCTCTGAGGCCTGGGTCGAGATATCTACTGGACCACTACCTGCATAGCACAGGAAAGAAAGCCTCGGCCCATGTTGGCAACCATGGCAGTTACACGCCGTTCACAGATGCTCTCATGCCGGTTGCCAATGACTCGGCGATGCTGTTTGAGGCCATTCTCACATTCAGCTGCTTTCATCTGGCTGCCAACAGTTCTACATTGTCCGTGGTTGACACACTAGAACAACACAGTATTGCTTTGCAGAGTCTGAAGTATGGCATCACCCGATACTCGAGTAACGATCGAGTTTTTGGTATACAACTCTTTTTGTCCATGCTAATGCTCACCTGCACAGAGGTATGCATACATAGGAGCAAGCTCGTTTGTAGAAAGAGTAACAACTGACCTCTGGTCACAGATTGCCAACGGAGGACAAAGCGGGAGTGCTTTTCAGCATCTTAGAGCTCTTCGCAGATTGGCACCAGAGGTGCTCGGAAGGATGAACGAGGCACCGCCTGGTGCCCTTTCGGCCTTGATCTTTGGAAGAGAACTATACGCCTATTGTCTGTGTGCCGCATGCATTTGCGATCCTGAAGAGCCAGATGACCCTGGGCTCATCGCAGAAGCTGATCAGCTATTCTCGGACATCTCGGCATCTGGTTATACTGGTGCTCTGTTTGGCTGCTCTGATGCGTTATTCTGCCTGATACCACAAGTTTCATCACTGTTGGCTAAGGCGAGAGCACTATGCACGCACAGAAGATGTACTGCCGAAGGGAATCCAGCCTCTCCGTCATCCCTGAGTAAAGAGGTAGCGGGCCTCGAATTACAGATCGCAATCTCCCGCACACGCGTCTCGTTTTGGGAACCAAATGCCGACACGCATGAGGCGTTTCAATACAGCGGGCGTATATTGCAACTGGCGCTCACGTCAATGCTTGTTGAAGCAGCCCATTGGGTTCACCAGGACCAGGTTTCAGACCTCGAAGACTATATCGAAGGGATGCCACATAATTCATGCGACCCGAGCCTGAACACTAGATTGACGGAGCTCGTTGCAGAGGCTGTATCTTTATTGGGAAAGCTGCCACCGGAGGAATCACAAATCGCCACGACGATGTGCTGGTCGATAGTATCGATAGGCTCGTATGCCACGGATCAACATCACAGGGACACCATCCGGGAGTATTTCTTAGCAATGGAGGCTACCTTCGGATTCGACAATATGAAGAGGTCCCGCCTGACACTAGAATACATATGGGCTCACGTCAAGAATTTTGATCAACATCGACCGATGGCTATAGCAGAGGCGATGCGCAAGACGGGAGGCCTGTTTATTCTCGGTTGAGACTTGCAACTAAGGGATGGCTTACAGCTCGTCGAAAGATGAAGCTCGTCTACTTCTACGACTCTATTGTAGCTGGAACTATTGGATGCCGAGAGGTTCCTTGATCCTTGCGTTCTGAATAACCTCGAACCAGTATCCATCAGGATCAAGAATAAAAGCAATGGACTTGAGCTTTCCATCGACCAAGCGCTTCTTGAACTCGACGTTCTTGCTTTCCAGGTATTCGCACGCCGCAGTGATATCGTCGGTCGAAAGGGCTACACGAAGTTAGACTTGGTCACATCCCACCAAAAAGAAATGGTCGAGGAGAACAACGTACCGAGATGTCCGAAGCCCTGTGGCTCAGCATTGCCGTTGTGATAGACCTTGCCTTCCTTGAGTTCGGATCCATGGATCCAGATGAGCTTTAGAAGGCCTTCGCGCTCGAAGACTGCACGTTCGGGGGCTCCGTCGATGTACCCAACCAAGTAGGTTGTCCGATCGCTTTCTTCCACGGTCTTGAGAACCTTCATGCCAAGCGACTCTTCGTACCACGGAAGAGAGACCTTGGGGTCTTTGATGCGCAAGCCAGTGGAGTTCAGAGTGGTGCGGGCGCCCTGCGTGAGTTCAACATAATACCCGTCAGGGTCTTGGACGACTGCAACGAAAGGCTTGCCGTCCGCAGATTTCTCAGAGATCTTGACGGGAATATCTCCCAGATGCTCCAGGGTGTGGCTGAGATCTTTGACAGTCAAGCCCAGCTTCTCGAAGCCTAAGTGCGGCTCGTCATTCCCGTTTGCCACGGTGTAAGTGTCGTTGGTCTCGGTGCCATAGTTGTGCGTGAGCTCAAGAAGGCCCTGGCGATCGGAGCGCAGCTTTCCAGCAGAAGGTGCGTCGCTATCACAAGCGAGGAAATATAAATCGAATCCAAAATCCGCCATGACGAGCCTATCGATCTGTGTCATTCCCAACTTCTGGTAAAACCCGATGCTTCGCACCGGATCTTTAACACGAACCATGGTGTGGTTCATCTTCCACAAAGAGAGGTCTGAGGCTGGCATTTTGACGGCTGAACTTGATGGTCTCAGGATCTTGGCAGTTTGATGAAGGCGATTCATGAAGCTCAAATTCTGGAGGACGAGAAAAAAAAAGGTCAGATGAGTTTCTTGACTTGATCTGTAAGTTCAAGGTGTAGCTGAGGTTTCCGTGGCAAGTGGTGTAGGGTTACAAGAGGCCAATGACTGCAGAAGAGGATAGCACCCCGATTACGGTCGGCCACCAAATAGAACAAAACCATAGTCGAGCCGGGATTTCCATACTAACACTACAGGTCAGGTCGGACTACGTTGATCTGAGGGGAAGTGGATACGTTCTGCAATGAATGTTGCTCACAGGAAACGACGTTGGACGGATGCCGGATATCCAAACGCAATACCCGAGATACTTACTGGGCACCAGGGCCGACAACGTTCCCTTTGCTCCTTCACTTTAGGAGTGCCGGTCTGAGCTTGGCCTCCACTGGACACACAGCTCAGTTTCCAGATCTGGAATCACATGGACCACCAAGCTGGGGTCGATTCAAGCGGATGAACCAGGCCGTGAAGCTGAGACCGCTAGGTCCGCTCTGAAATGATCTAGGCCGAAGCAGCCCATCTGTCGCAAGGGTGGATAGATAAGCGCGGTGTGTTTCCCAAGACAGTTTAGGGGTTTCCTGCACAATCGTCTAAGCTCCCTATCTACAAACCGGCCATGACAAGTAAGGTTTACCCCACGGGGTTAAGTAGCGCGATGGCTGAAAGTGATATCGATCAGCCATGACTACTACGCGAGATATCGTTGCTTTCATGTCAGTCTCGTGGCCCAGGCTTCTTGAGATAACACTCGGAGAGTCGGCCAGGAGATCTGTCGAGGCTGCGTCAACTTTCCCTATCGCTGTTGGGTATTTATTGCTCTCACCGGTCCACCTCGACACTGAAGACGTGCAAACATCACATTCCTCCTCAACACTTTACTGAAGCCTTTCTTGACCTTTAAAAGATATCGAAAAGCCTCGCAAACGACTAAAGAATGACAGACTCACCCAAAGTTACGTCGAGCAATTCGCTGACTATGGAGAGGGTTGAGAAGGCAGGGGCCCCGACCGATGATCAGCATCTGGCTCAGTTGGGATACATCTCTGAGTTGCCACGGAATATGAGCATGCTCAGTATTCTTGGACTATCCTTTGCTATTATGTCGGTGCCTTTGGGCATCTCAACCACTATGTACATCTCCCTCACGAATGGACAGGCAGTG
This sequence comes from Fusarium incarnatum, assembly GCA_004367075.1. NCBI lineage: Eukaryota > Fungi > Ascomycota > Sordariomycetes > Hypocreales > Nectriaceae > Fusarium > Fusarium incarnatum. The sequence goes on along the minus strand of QGDZ01000166.1, from coordinate 90,019 downwards.
ACGGCTCTTTACGGCTGGATCTTGGTCTCGATTGTGTCTCTATGCACAGCTGCATCCATGGCCGAGATCTGTGCAGTCTTTCCGACCGCTGGCGGAGTATACTACTGGTCAGCTATTCTATCGACGCCGAACTGGGCTCCGTTGGTTAGCTGGATCGACGGCTGGCTTGGCCTTGTTGGCAACTGGACAGCAGCTCTCAGCATCAACTTTTCTGGGGCTCAGGTCTTGCTCAGTGCCATCACGCTTTGGGACGAGCACTATGTGCCCACGGCATGGCAGACAGTAGTGACATTCTGGGCATTGACTCTGGTCTGTGTCGGAATTAATCTTGCTGGAACAAAGGTCCTAGACAAGCTCAACCAGATCTGCGTCTACTGGACGGTCGGATCTGTCGTTATTATCACGGTAACAGTTCTGGTCATGGCGGACAATAAGAGAAGTGCTGAATTTGTCTTTTCGCACTACGATGCCTCAGTCTCAGGATGGCCTAACGGCTGGGCGTTCTTCGTCGGACTTCTTCAAGGCAAGTTACACCCAAGTGATAAGGCTGAACATATTGCATTGTTTTCCAGAATCTGACAGATTTTACTCTAGGCGCATACACGCTTATCGGATACGGCATGGTTGCTTCCATGTGTGAGGAGGTTCCAAACCCGGAGCGCACAGTCCCGCGAGGCTTGGTTCTCTCTGTTCTCGCTGCAGGCATTACCGGTCTCGTATACATGATACCTATTCTTTTCGTTCTTCCTGACGTTAAGATCCTGCTGTCTGTTGCGAATGGACAGCCGATTGGCCTGCTCTTCAAGATTGTGACAGGTTCTGCGGGCGGTGGCTTTGGACTACTCTTCCTTATCCTTGGCATACTTCTGTTCGCTGGCATAGGTGCTATTACTGCCGCATCACGTTTCACGTATGCGTTTGCCCGCGATAAGGCAATCCCCGGGCATCACATCTGGAGCCGCGTGAACACGCGCCTTGATGTACCGCTGTACGCTCTGCTTCTTACAGCACTCGTTAACGCTCTGCTGTCTTGCATCTACTTTGGCTCATCGGCCGCTTTTAACTCCTTCACTCGCGTGTGCACTATCTGCCTTTCAACATCCTATTGCCTCCCGGTACTGGTCAGTGTTATCCGTGGCCGTAAACACGTTATTGGGTCGCCTTTCAGTCTAGGACGCTTCGGTCTGTTTATAAACTCGGTCTGCTGCCTGTGGATCGGATTCTCGATTGTTATCTTCTGTATGCCCGTGGCTCTGCCTGTCACACCTGCGACGATGAACTATGCCAGTGTTGTGTTTGCTGGGTTCGCTAGCATTAGCTTGGCTTGGTATATCGCATATGGGCGGAAGCATTTCCATGGACCTCCTGCTATGAGCGCAGAGATGTAGGTTGGTTGCTGGGAATCTTTAAGCTGGTAGCTAAATTGAATAGCTTGTCTTATTGTCTTTGGCCTAGGGCTACTCGCTCCACAACTGTTGACCTTCCAAGAACATCCAAAAGTCCACGTTGAAGTCAGGACATCCCTCATCAGAGTCCGTTCCCTCGGTGCCTAGATTGTGAAGGTAGTCCAGATGCTCCGTATCTGTGCCCGTCATCAACTTGGCGGAGGAGCTGCGCCACCATCGCGATCTGTTGTGGCTATCATGAGTCTGAAGCGGGGGCGAATTTCTAATGAATGGCGTCCCAGGGCTGTCGTAGACTATTCGAGGTGGGATCAGCATCTATGTGCCTGGCTATACGTGGACGTAGGGGCATGCTTACGTTCATGGAGCATCTTCACTCGCTCTCTAGCATTCCTCCAATTCTTTGAGAAAACGGACAACCATGACAAACAGAGCTTAAGTCTCTCTTCTCTACCTGCCACTTCTGTCGTGCTGTTTCGCAACTGATGCAGAAGTGTGCTAGCGGCGGTGAAGATGGGGAAGATCAGGTCGCAGGGAAGCTGTGGGATGTATCTGCTATAAGACTCAAGGATGCCACATATGTCCTCTGCAGCCTGGTAGCAAATCTCGAGCGGACTCTCTGTATTGAATAGAGGCTGGCCAGTGAGGCTTAGATGCTGCAGCCACTGAGATACAAATGGTCGATGGAGAAGGATTGTGACGGAGCAGATTTGCTGTAGCATCATGTCAGTCTGCGGAATATTCCAGCTGAGATGCAGGCTTGGCGTCACTTACAACGTGATTCGTTACTACTACTGGTAGTGTTACGCCGTCGCGCCCTAGATCAAGACTGAGCGAAGAGTTTTGCCGCTGCAATCGCCAGTCTTGGACGTCTCGCCAGAGTTCCATTCTTGTTGCATCACCAGAGGCAGGTGACTGTTTGATCAGTTGCCGGGCTCGGAGGCTATAGATGTCGCAAGAGATACGCTCCATCAACCGGCAGAGATCAATGGTTGTGTGGAATGCGGTCAAAGTCTGGAGCTTTTGCAACGGTGCAGTACCTCGAGATTCCCGTCCTCCTTGGCTGGGTGGCTTGAACAATTCGAACTCATCGGACTCTTGAGTTGAAGGGAACGGAGCATCAGCCTCATCGAAGCGCCATGCCATCGGTCTGCCCATCTCGAAGGACATCATCTTTTCCAGCACGTAGATGTTCCACCATAGTCTTGACCCGACCTCGCGTTCAATAGACCCTGGCTGTCCAGCGCTGCGATGAAGGCGCAGGTCGATGGCCATTGTGGCTGCAAGACTGCAGAAAAGGCTGGCTCTTGTGAACTCGGCTACCCCATGCTGCTGTAATGCGAGGATGGTGAGGGTTTGGCAGTACGAGACGGAGGGCCGAAGAGCGTGCATCATGCTCAAGTCTCGTTTGCCCTGCTTTCCATATTGAAGCTCGAGAAGGGCAGACTCGAAGAAGTGATTCGCTGATGAATCTACAGGTGGCGTTGTTGTGCCCTCACTTGCAACAGCGGTGGTGAAGTCCAGCTCCTGCTCATCATGTAGACATGAGGCTATTGCGTATATGGCAAATACCACACATTTTGGTAGATGTTCAGACAGACCATGATGGCCAATTGGGTCGTATATGGGTTTGTAAAGAAGCGGCCATATCGGATGAATGTGTCGAAAGTATCTCTCAAAGAGCTGGACGGATTGTCCTGGAGTCACTGGAAGTGGTGATGCATCACCAGCTAGACTGACAGGTTCACTTTGCCTCACCGAGCTTGCCACTGAGACCGAAGTCTCGTCTGGTGTTGGAGCCACCGCAACCTGTGGCTGTGGTGTTACAGATGTGGCTCTAGCAGTGGGTTGCTGAATAGTTCGTCTACCATTCATTAACGACAATGTTGTAAGAGTCAAGTCTTCCCTGGACATACCTGGTATTCCTCTTGGATATGCCATAGAAGCATTTCTTGTTCTGGCGGACGCACGTATTGCACTCCGGCAGTTCACCTCCACACTTGATCTTCTTCGCCTGGCATATCTTGCATGCCTGGGAAACCCGCTGTCGAGTCCAAGAGGTGGACATTATCGGCGCGGGTCTTGGCAGAGACCCATGCGTATCAGACGACAGATTGTCCCGGTAAGGTAGGTTGGATATCCAGCTGCCATCTTGTCGGGAATTGAGCGTTAGCCATAGGTTGAGCTGGCATTGGTTGCTATTGTACCAAGTGCGTCGTCGGGTATTGACTCGGCGGTACCCGTATCCGGGCCCGGCTATCTACAACCGAGGACTAAGACCAATTGGCGCTTCCACTAGTTAGTTGCATACTAAGTTAGATAACAGTAACAGAGCTGTAGCTCAGAGATAGAGTCCTGCCGCATTACCCGAAGCCTCACTGAGATATCCGGGTTGTATTGCTGGGTGGTAATACGATGATTGGAGATACCCTGTGGGATCGGATCATACAATTGAAGACCGATCCATGTCCACGATGCTAACCTGCAACGACAAGAATGCGGGGAAACCTGCTCTTTGACCAGGTTCTTATTATTCCTACAGATATTGGCTTTATGATTGAAGGTTGTATGGCAGTCTTTGTCATTCCCCTGTGACCGACAAGTGAATCTACTAACTTAATTACCTGACTATAGACACTGGACTGGATAAGTTGGTTCACCAGACCATCATTTCACAATGGGCGCAACTCTTTCAACAGACAAGCCAATTGTGTACTCAACAAGCAAGGGCAAACTTGAGGGCATCCAAAGATTCGACAATGCCACTCAGAAGGTAGCTTACCATCGCTTCACCCGCGTGCCATATGCGCTTCCTCCGGTTGGCGATCGCAGATGGCGTCGCCCGTCGAAGCTACCCTCTGATTTCAGCTACAATCAAGCAAACGGCGAGGCAGGCGACTACAAGGCCTGGCCTTTTATCTGTCCTCAACCTCATTATGCTCATGGCGCAGCAGAGGTGCCGAACCCTGACAAAGCCTCAGAGCCGGAATCTGTTCAGGATGAGGACTGTCTATATGTCAATATTTGGGTGCCATCGCAAAGCCCACCACCGGGTGGATGGCCCGTCCAATTTTACATACGTAAGTGACACTTCGTTCGCATTGACGCCGGACAGCCAAGTTAGTTATTGGACTAACGATTGCTTGCAGACGGCGGATGGCTCCAAATGGGCGAAGCAAATCATGCCAACAAACATGACCCCTTCTACCTGATGCAGGAGTTCCCGCGCATCATCGTTGCTGCAGCATATCGACTCAATCTATTTGGATTCATGACTTTCTCAGGTCTCCAGGAGGACGACGAAACCCATGCACCAGGGAACTATGGGTTTTGGGACCAGCGTGAAGCATTGGAATGGACGCATGCAAACATTGCAGACTTTGGAGGAAATCCTGACAACATCTCTCTTGGAGGATTGTCAGCTGGTGCATACTCCTCCATCTTCCAGCTGAACTACGATATTCGACGCCCAGATAAGGCGGATCGCTTGATCAAGAGGGTTTACTTGTACTCCAACGCGGTTGGAGTGCAGCCCAACCACGTCAAGTCCAGCGCCAGCGAGAGCCAAGTCGACGAGCTACTTTCACAATGCCAGATTAGTACGGCGAAATCATCCAAGGAGAAGCTCGACGCTCTGCGTAAAGTTCCGGCGGTCGAGCTCATCAAGGCAGTGCACCGCATGAAGCAACACACGTTCCGCGCAGGCACAGACGATGACTTTGTGGACGCTGATTTCCTGGCCAACATTCACTCTGGCGAGTTCGGCAAGCTTCTGGCTGACCAGGGTATCGACATCATGTTGGGTGAGGTTGCTGACGAGGCGACTCTGTACCGCATGGTCAACCCTGCTTCATCATACGACAGTCTTGTGGTACAGCTTAAGAACTACTACCCAGAGAAGGTATGCGCAGCACTTATCGAACATTACACTCTTCCCGACAAAGATGCAAGCAAAGACGAATGGGCCTGCATCGGATCCGTCATCATTGCCGACTGTCAAGTCCATGCTACCATCAGAGGATTCACCGCGTCACTATTGAAGAGCATGCCACCAGAGCGCGTATTCCGATACCGCATCTCCTGGCGCGCAAAGGCACTTGATAACTGGCTACAGCCCAGTCTTGGGATGTGCCACGCCTCAGATGTCCCTATCTGGTGGGCGTGTGGGCGTCGGGCTGGATTCAACCAAGATGATAACGACTTGGTAAGCGAATGGCTGAAGTCGTTTTATCAATATTTGTGTGGAGAGAAGCCGACCTGGGGGGCTAGTGGACTGGAGATGGTCAAAGAGCTGAAAGCTGAGGGCAAGATTGATGTTGTTGAGGATACGAAGCTAGAGGAAGGCCTTAAGGTATGGGATGTTATGATGAAGGCACAGCTACCTTAGCGTGCTATATAAGAATAAATAGAATATTTGTATCACTTTCTTGTCCAAGATGTCGCTGGTTTTCGAACTACACATAGCCTGAAGTTGCGGTCAACATTTGTGCAGTCGTACAAGGTATGCATGGCTCTTGTCTTACTACGTCAGACAGGGTTCTCATCGAAGAAAGGAACTATGCTTCGCCAAAGACAACGAACAAGGTGGCACTGACTCAGGTTGAGCTCTAACTTCTTTTAGAAACAGATTTATTGAGCCTACTTTTACAATCGAAGTCCTCTTCCTAAACCGCTATGAACTTTGCTGCAAGCCACCAACAGAGCCCCAACTTGTCGATCAGGGCCGTGTATTAGGCCCTTAGAGGACGTATCTGAAGTGAGGGTTCTGCTGCTGTTAGTAGAGATTTCAAGATCATTTGGAGAAGAACACTTACGTGGAAGTCAGTGATATCAGCACCGGTGTCCTCAGACTCCTGCTGGGTCTCGGCAGCGACCTGATCACGTTTCCTGTTCCTAAGTATCAGGAGGTAGCGGAGCATTGCGGCCAAGACAATCTGAGCAACACCGCAGGCCAGCAAAACAATAAGACCAGTCTTATAGACGGGAGCCTCTTCGGCAATAAAAGCGTGAGGACCGATGACATTGCCTGCACAATACGCGGCAAAGACGACAGCTGTGCCAGTGACACGCTTGGTATAGCCACCAAGGTTAGAGGAGGGCATCTGAAGTGCCAGAACAAGAGATGTTACATAGGCTGTAACCATGTAGTAACCGAATAGCAGACCGACCTTTTGAGTCTCGCGGTCAAGCTGCCAGATGAGACAGAGACCAAGAATGGTAGGGATGTTGTAGACAGCCATGATGACGGTTCGCATATTCTGGTACTTTGAGGCAAGCCAGGTACCTGATAGAATCCAGAAGCACTGGAAAGCACCCTGAGGAATACCAAGAGCAACACTCAACAGGGCGTCATCAACGAGGCCCTTGATAATAAGGGAGCCAAAATTGGCTATACCACCATTGATGACCTCGTTAACCAGAACGAAAAGAGTGAGGAGCCAAATTTGAGGGTCTAAAAGACACTCCCAAACCTGATCCCATTTGAGAGTGCGGTTGAGGATACCTGTCTTTCCGATCCTGGCGCGACCGATGAGCAAGGCCTTCTCCTCCAGGCTGAAGCCCTTGGCTCTCAGAATGTTATCGGGAAGCTTCCAGAGAAGAAGACCGCCGAAAAGAACCGTGATGCCACCACAAACGATGAAGATAGACTTCCAGATCTGGAAACCTTGGATTTGTCCGATCGCGTAGCTGAGGAGGCCGCCGAGCATGAGACCGATACCGTTACAGCTGTAGAAGACACCGGCCCGGAAGGGTTGTTCCTCACGACGCCACCACATACCGACGATCATCATGAAGATGGGTGTAATAGCTGCTTCGAATACACCGAGAAAGAAGCGGCAGGCAGCAAGACCGGCGAAGCTGTCGCAAGCAGCTGTGATCATGAGGATGCTGCCCCAAGCGAAAACACAGCCAGCCACGACCTTGGCCATCAGAGTCTTCTGCGCAAGGATAGAAATCGGATATTCGGCAACAAGGTATGCCAGGTAGAAGATACTACCGAACCAGCTGTATTGCTTCAGCGTGGTGCCAGTATCATCCAGAAGGTCGAAGACTGCCGAGTACGACAGTGCCTGCTTGTCTATGAACTGAAGGACGTAAGTTCCCGCCATCAGAGGAAGAAGAATTCTGTCAATCTTCCTGACAAGGCGTTTGTTTCGTTCCTCATCGGAAACGAGCTCGTCGAGATATTCGTTGGAGAAGCCCTGTTGCTGCAGGAATAGTTCGGACTCATCCATCACGCTGTTCTCGCCGACCCGGACGCTCGCGCCGCTGGTCTCCTCTTTGCCCATCTTGCTGTTGACGGGAGACAGATCGGCCTCAGGAGCAGTTGCGCTCTTCTCAGCCATGGCTTCGGTCAATTGCTGATGCTGTTCTAGAGTGAAGTATCTGCAGAAGTGTTGGCCGTTGGATTGGCTAAGGCTCCCAGGACTAGCTGGATATTGGAAACGGTGGCCGAGGGTCCGCGTTGATGCATTTTATATCCAATCGTCCTCATTCTATCAGGAAACATGTCTGAAGGAGTCGACACACACCATGGTCTGGGGTACTCCGGGGTAGTGCAAGTCTTGGCGAATGCTGCTATCGCGGAGGACTGATTTAGATATCCGGGAACATCTTGAAGATACCCGGAGACATTCTCTAGATACCCGTGCCCACTTTGGTTTGCCCGAACGATAAGAGACGATTTGAACCACGGCTTTGAACTCACTTGACATTAGCTATCCCAGCATGACGCCACTGCCCACAATACCCTATCGCAATGCCTCGAATTGGCTGTGGTCCTTGCATATGCCTCTGGAGCGAGGAGCTGATCCTCGCCGGTGTCCAGATGTGGGCGCCTCTCCCATGTTGCTTTGTCGCTTAGTGATGATACCCGTACCCGGTCACTCTGCATCCCGGATAAGCCATGAAGTTGGAGAAAGGCCATTGATCACCACTTTTTGATTCGGAGTCCTTTACACTGGCACCTCATAGCCGTTGCTCATGTGGAGGACGGCAACCCGATGTCGGATGAAATGCTGGATACTCAAATAGTTCGACCCAAGAAAGTGAATCCCGATCTCCAAAAGACCATGTCCCTCTTTCTCGTAAACACTTGACTTCTTCTTTCGAGAGTTCAAGCCCAGTACAGTTTTCACACACAACCGCTTGCCTACTCAAGCAAGAGAGTCAGTTGATCAGAGCAAACATGTCCCAGTCAGTCAAAGGCAAGACTGCCATCGTCACCGGCGCTGGTAGCGGTATCAACCTTGCTTTTGCGCAGCAATTGCTTGCGCGAGGCTGCAATGTGGTGATTGCCGACCTTGGACTCCGACCCGAGGCCAAGGAGCTCGTGGACAGCCACTCCAGCAGTTCTTCGGGCAAGGGCCGGGCTGTCTTCCAGCAGACCGACGTGACAAACTGGGATCATCTCGAGCGCATGTTCGAGACTGCCGAGAGGGAGTTTGGTGAGGTGGACATTGTCTGCCCCGGTGCTGGCGTCTATGAACCAGTACGTGATTCTTACCCTTTCGAACGTGTCGTGATGATGCCAGGGAATGGTATTGGAGTCTCTATAATGGTCAAGCTTACTGACCTCTACATTAGTCGTTCAGCAGCTTCTGGTACCCTCCTGGATCACCCGAAAGCCGTGATCAAGTCCGCGGAGGGCGATACGCGATCCTCGACATCAACCTAGTCCACCCCATCCGCACATCTCAGTTAGCAGTGTCGTGCTTCCTCAAGTCCAAGGCCGAGTCAAGGGCAAAGACCATTGTCATCATCTCCAGTACCAATGCGCAAGATACATGCTTGTCCACTCCCATCTACGACGCATCCAAGCACGCGACCAGTGGCCTTGTCCGGGCTCTTGCTAGGCTCGACCAGGCTGGTATCAGGATCGCAGCTGTCGCCCCCGGTATCATTAAAACTCCGTTGTTCATGGAGAACCCTGACAAGCTGGCCACGTTGGACATGACCAAGGACGACCTTGTGGAGCCTGAAGAGGTCGCTACGGTCATGGTCAGCCTGATCGAGAGGGACTCCATCTGCTCCAAGATCAGCGAGGCTGCGACTGGAAAGCAAGATATTGAGATCAAGAGCGGCACTATCTTGGAGGTCACCAAGGACCGTTGCCGTGCTGTGAACGCATACCATGATCCTGGCCCGTCGGGCGCCGGAGCTGTGGGCTCGAACTTCGAGGCATCGGAGGCTTCTACCCTGAAGCTACTGGTAGAGGGTTGGGGAAAGATTCCATCACATCTCTGAGGATGGTGATCAATGAACAGTAAGAAGGCGGTGAGGAATATGATAAGATAGAAACACAAGAGTCCCTTGTCCCAAAGTGAAGGTCAGATGATCTTTGGGTAAAATAGTCCACCACTTCGCCTCGCTCAAGCGTTCGTTATTAGACGACAACAAGTATAGACCCAGATCGTTACGAGTGCAAACCAGATTCCACAGAACGTGAATTTGTTATGACAACACTCTTTTCTTTGATCAAGAGGCCACCAGGTTTCCAATTGTGTGACGCCAACATGGAACTTGGTCAACATCTCAGGTTAGGTCCATCTCACCGCCCGTTTTTTTGTCCTTTGAAAAGAGATCCTAGGGGAGGCAAGGTGATCACAAAGTCCCAGTGGCTGGTGCGGATATTGAAGACTGAAAGTTCACTAAAAGCATTAAGAAGGATTGCAAACACGGACATTTCTTGGGGACCTCTGTAGCAGACTATTATTCCATGTGTTGGGGTTCGCAGAATCCCGTTGGAGGTAGGTACCTACACCAGAGACCATTTGTATTTCGCACAGTACCATGGACTTGAGGACAGCCTTGCTAAAGTCCCTGACATTTGACAATAAAGGCCTTGGCGAGTCTGTTATACGATATTTTATGCGAGACTCTGACCGTCGTCGGACAAAGGGAACGATCAGCACAGAGAACTCAATTCGAGTATACACGATGGCATTTGGAGGGCTTTACAAGACATACACTGCTGAGCCGTGAGACAACAACCTCTGAGACCACCTTCGTCAATACGCCAAATTCCTCTCGCCGAAATGGAAGTTGAGATGAGAGTCAAAAGCTAAACCGACTATGGTTCCTGATTTCTCCATCTATCTTATCCATTACCTTTGGGTTTACAATACTTCCTATTTTCCACATTGGACATGACCGACTTGACGACGCTACTGTCCGCCACATCACCGGGCATGTATACAGGCTGAAGTTTTGTAGCAGGATCAGCGCCACACCGTTTATTGTTTGATAGTGTCTCGTTGTCTTCCACCAACAGCCCTCCATGACTCGAGCCAGCTGAATAGAAAGATGGTGTCCAGCATACTGTAACGTGGAGACCATCAACACGCGGAGGACACGAGGAGATGTAAGGGCGGAATAAAACGTGGAAGATGAGGTATGATCGTCGTGAGCAAACTCAAAAAGAAGGTGTTTCATGAGGATGCAGTGGAGAGACGTCCCGAGGCCATCCGTACATAAACTAGAGACGGTTGAAAGAAGCAAATACAACACTAACACTGCACTGCATCAGAGACATGGTGGAGAAGAGTAACGGCCACCACAACGCAGGATAGATTACAAGCCGCGTGAGGATACCTGTGTGCCTGATACAAGGCTGGGCTTTGAGCCAAGAACTAGAAACAAACATTTATAGAATGCAATACCAGGATACGTTGTACTCGTCAGAAGGTTCGCCTATGGACAGGGTGAGCCTTGGAAGGGTTTCTATGATCGACGTTGTCTCCACGATGCTAAGACATATGCCTGTCTCTTACTCATTGTCCTCTGACTTAGAACTTATTCATAGGAACTTTACAGACGAATCTCAACAACTATCTTGGGTTATTGTTTCATTTGAAACTCGGGGGGCTCTTCCATTCATCCGTAAAAGCAATACAGTATAAGTGAAGCTATCACAAAACGACATGTCTTATACCAAGGGGTTATTTCGTCTCTTAATAGCCACCCTCTCCGGAAACCGACACGAATGAAACAGTATTTTCTTTTTCCTTTGTAAAGTTGTTTTAATAATACGCCACGTTTTGTAATTTATTTCCTTGTTTCCCGGTCCGCATGGCACTAAGGAACCTGAGCTACTGCGGCCGAGAAATGACGACCGAACCGGACCTGTGGTTTTTCGTTCGCTCTTTTCGTTCTACGTATGCTAGTTGTGAATCCTTCATTATTGTGACTTGAAGGGGTAAAGCTAAGAATGACAACGCTCGAGGTTGGTCTGGTGCATGAAGAAAAGTCAAAGCAAATTTTGTGGAGAGACTGTTCCTCGCATCTCGTCTATTCGGCCGACATCAAGATCCGAATGTGTTATTACGTATCTACTCAAAGAGGGCTGAGACAAATGGGTCAAAGAGTACGGATAGTCTGCTCCTAGTTTCGGGCATCGTCGATTTACAACAAAGGGTTGTTACGTAGTAGGGGCACATTGATGCCCAGGGTCTTCAGGAGAAGCACAATTTGATACGTACTCAGCGATGAGCTGCTGGGTATCCTACGCGAGTGTAACTATGCCATGAGATCAACATGAAATAGAAAGATCATGCAGAAGCGAGGAATCTAGTGTTGTGATAAGTCGCAACTGAAAAGAGAGCTGATTATTGCATGTACGTCCAGGAACAACCGGTGCAAAATACAACGGTGAGAAAAAGTAAAAACAATAAGAGAACGAATCAAACTTAAAGCAGGAATTAATGGTGCTGCCACTTGAAAAGGTTTGCTGTAATATGATATGATATGACAAGACATGATTGGTGAGGGAAAAGTTTGCTTCGACATCTCAACGGCTGCTATTTCCACCTTGGCTTGTTTGCTAACTGCAGATTAACTCTCTAGACTCTTCAAGTGACGTTCTTTCACATGAGGAGGCTCTTCATGTCTTTGTCCTTGTTCGGCTGTGCAAAAGTTTGTGGCAGCAGGGGTTCGTCACTTGCAAGGGTTCTACACACCCCGGACGCCGCCGTCGTACGGTATATACCCCAGCCCAGGGTATATCACAAATGCGAGCCGGTAAGGGGATCAGGATCCGCAGGGTGTTGCCGCAGTTTCGACTGCAATTAAGGTCCGAATCTACAGTTTCTTCCACATTCATTGTAACTCGGCCGTTGGAGAAACTCCGGTTTTGACGAGAGATAGACTTTTTTTTTTTTTTTGCAACTACGGGGAAGGTTACATGATAGGGCGTTGTGTAGGAGTATCAGCGGAGTATACCAATTGTCACTGAAGATGGGCCAAGTACAGTTCATGCCAAGACATGGGAACGCCGATTGACCGTTGAAAGGATTTTCTCTCTTTCGTTTAATATCGCAGATCTTACTGGTTGGTTATAGAGTACTCGGATAGGGATACGATGGGTTGGGCTGAGATTTTAATAAGCAAGTGATGGACTAACATTACAGAGGCAGTAAATGACAGGTCATGATATTCCGTCAGCGGAAGAGTGACCGTCCATCTCGGTCATCTCGCTACGGAGCCGGTATTAGCGGGAAGAAGAGCTTCGTGACTCGTGAGAGTTGAGTAAGTTTGGGTTAGTTCATCTGGGTTGTGATATCAATCAAGTAATAGTCTAGATTAGGACGGTTCCTGGATCTTGGCTGTTGGGGGTCTTGGGTGATGCAGGTACAAATAGTTATGCTATGTAATGTAATGTAATGTGATCCTTCAGCTTGGTCTAGATGCCCATGTGTTTTCCAATCCACGTGGAACTGTGAGTTATCTGACATAACTTGCTACAAGCCTTTGATCATCTCTCTTCTTTAGTTTCCAGTTCCTATAAGTTTTCACTTTCATTAGAGTCTGAAAACAAATGCGTCATTGCTGTTGCGGACAGAGCCGATATGGCGTGTTACTGCAAGAGACCCAACCTGCGTGCTAGACAAACCAACCAATCTGCAGGGGTCACTCACTAACTAATGCCAGTCTAAAGAAAATCACCTTTTTTTCTGTCTCTCTCGGAAGGACCCTGAACCAACCAGAGATGCGTTTACGCAAGTAACTTGTCTCATAATGGCAGTGAATAAGAGAGATATGTCATCTGTAGTCAATTACAGCACTGGATAATGATCCGACACTCCCGACTTTGGCCGATCTTTTAGCTCTCCTGTCAAATAACGGGTATTAATAAACAGGAAAACGGACATAATTAATTTGAGCACGGTCCGGAGAATCTGTAACGTTGAAACCGTCGGGAACTAGGAGTGGCTGGTGCGGATCTTGAAGAAGTGAAAAGTCCACTAAAAGGCATTGAGCAGGATCGCAAACACGGACCTTTCTTGGGGACCTCTGCAGTAGATTAGATTAACAGCTGAAAGAGAAGAGCCTCGGATCCGTGTTCATAGACTTTGTAGTCGGCGTTGACCGGAAGACTCATTTCTACTTCGTCGCGTGGTTTCGGGTTGTTTCGCTCACAGACACGAGACAATGGATCTCCGTAATAGAACATTGAATGACCTTCTGGAAGCATAAGCATGAGGTAGGGAACCATGTCTTGTCATGATATGGAAACTTGCACCAATAGAACTGGTGACATCTAAACCCGAATTCCAACAACTGTCGACAACTCAAACTTTGTATGTTTCCGTTTCTGCTTCCAGACATGAATCTGCTGATCTATCGAGATCTCTTCAATGGCGGAAACCTTGGTCTTTGGTTCCAGCTGTCATGAGCATTGTAGTGTAATTTACCCCAACGCTAATTAGAGGCTGTATAAATTGATCGCGTGAGGTACGACAACCCACCAACCCAGACCCTGAACCTAGATCTTTGATAACCAACTACACTCATTAACGAAGCCTCTCGCGCTCGCCTTGATCAGCCAGTTGTCAGCATCTCCGAAGTCAAGGGATCCCTCCCTTACCTATTGTTTGTTCAACTCACATATCTGCCAGCCATGGACCTGGGATCAAGCCACCTTCTGCAAGTCGTGCCACCCATCATGTGCAAGTTTCACAGTGGCTGTTTGAAAAGACTCGGTCCAGGTACCGACGCGGCTGGCAGTCTGGCAGTTGAACTTGGGAGGAATGTGGGAGACAGGAGCTAGATCTTGCAAGGGTCTAGTCTGAGAAGCCTATTCTTTAGGTTTGTGGACGACATGATGCTATTCCCGAGGGATGTTAACCAACAGCGCTTATTGGGTTTAGTTATTAGTTGTGCATGAGGTAGACGATGTAATATTTGTTTTGTATCTGCAGAATTACTTTTCAACGTTTTGAATATACCTACAAGCCTACTTACTATATCTGTTGATAGGTCCAGCCCAACTACAAAGGTACATACATGACCTGTCGCATTTTGTGCTTTTTCTTCCTGTTACATTGTTACAAGTTGTAATAGGTCTGTTTGCTCCTCTTGCAGATATACTTGCTTGTTTGTGTGATACCGTCACCCTGTTTGCCTTTATCTGCTGTTCTGTATGGCTAGTTTAACTGCATTGTCTAGAATGTGCGCCTCTTGTAGTTCTGGACCTAGTTCGCCTTTTGTTGGTTCATCACTTCTCACGTTCCATTTCTCCTCTGCTCCTCAAACATGTGGTTGCCATGCGTTAATGATGCATCTCTTTTCTCGCGTGGCTAACACATGGCCAAGACTATAGTTATCCTACTAGTTGATCCTTCAACAATGATGTTCAGTTGAAGCTGAGGTCGAGAGCTGGACCGGCGCTACGGGAGACGGAAACGGGAGGCGACCTCGGAACTAAACTAGTTTCGCGAGGAGCCGACCGAGTTTTATTGTTTTCTTATGTTGTTGTCGAGTCAAGTTAGTTTTGGTAGCTGTCATTAATGACTTGGTAGCTTGAGGCCTAGCAAGACTAGATTTGAGTGGTCGACATTGCCACATGCCATATCCGTAGACTATAAGTTATTGATCAGTAAAAGAACAGTTACTTGTGATTTAATTACTGGATCCAGATCAGCCTCGATCCTCGCTTCATTGAACCGAACCTCGGATGATTCAAGACGGTCATGTAATGCCAAGACACCAGCTTTACAGTGAGAGACCGCAGCCGCAATAAGGAGAGCGAGCACTGAGCTAAAGCGGGAGCTGGCGGACCTCCACTACCTGTAGACATACGGATACAGGGCTGTGGACCCCACTAACAGCCTTCAACTTCAACTAAACGTTAGCGGTTTAGCTTATTAGCACCCAACAGGACCAGGACCTCATCCCAGCTTCTTCATCGTACGACTTCCTGAGCTCGCACCTCAACCTAGATCCATCATCCATACCATACCATACACCCTCTGTCTCTAGGGTGTATGTCAAGCCACGAGGAATTGACGGCTTGTGGAGAAAACATCAAAGTTTTCTCACTTTCTTTGCTTTTTGTATCGCAATGTCATAATCTCTGCTCTGCTCATTACCATGGGCGTATACATCCAGGGGTATGGATAGTTGACTCCCATGAATGTTGACTCCATCCGATACCCTCACCTCAGCCCATGACCCAGACTGAAGCATGAAGATATAATATCTGGGGACGACCCTCGTAAAATATGGTTTCCACTGATGGACTTTGCTTTATTATTCTGATTCATTCCTTTTCTTGATCTGTTGACATATACAGCAGTAACCCTCGACATCTCGCGAATCTCTTCAAGGAGATCTCCATCTACTACTTAACTGTAGTAACATACTGTACTATTTACACTCATCAAATACCATCACAATGGCTCTGTCCTACCAACAGACCAAGCTCATTCGGGGCACAATCCCCGCTCTGACTGACCACGGAGAGCGCATCACAACCATCTTTTACCGCAACATGCTTCGTGATCACCCAGAGCTCAACGACTACTTCAACACAGTCAACCAGGCAAACGGTCGCCAGCCCCGTGCCCTCACTGCCGTCATCCTCAGCTATGCCAACAACATCAACCACATCACAGAGCTCATCCCCAAGATGGAGCGCATGTGCCACAAGCACTGCTCCTTGGGCATCAAGCCAGAGCACTACGCCATCGTCGAGAAGTATCTCATCTCTGCTTTCGCAGAGGTCCTCGGTCCCGTTATGACTCCCCAGATCAGAGAGGCTTGGACAAAGGCCTACTGGATGCTGGCAAAGATGCTCATCGGTCGTGAGGCTCAGCTTTACCGTGACTTTGGTAAGTGGCAGGGCTACCGCAAGTTCCGCATCGAGAAGAAGATTGAAGAGTCGGATGACATCTACTCCTTCTATCTTGTTCCTGTTGACGGCAAGCGTCTTCCCCCCTTCCAGCCTGGTCAATACGTCTCTGTTATGGTTCCCATCGTCGACAAGGGCTACGTCCAGTCTCGCCAATATTCCTTGAGCGAGGCCCCTCGACCTGATTATTACCGCGTTACGATCAAGAGAGATGAGGGCATTCACATGACCCGCAGCGGCCGCTATCTCGGTGGCGACGCCCTTAACCCCGGTGTCGTTTCCAACCTTCTCATCGACATGAAGGACGAGGGCGACGTCGTCGAGCTGACTCACCCAGCTGGCGAGTTCTACCTCGACATGTCAAACACCTCCAACGTCCCCATCGTCCTCATCTCAGCCGGAGTGGGTGTCACACCCATGATGTCCATCCTCAACACCGTCTCCGAACGCCAACCCAACCGACCCGTCTCCTGGGTCCACGGTTCTCGACGATCAGTTCCCTTCTACGACCAGGTCCGCCGTATTGCCCGCAACCATCCCAACTTCCGCACCAACATCTTCAAAACCCACCTCGCCGAATCCGACGTCTACGGTGTCACATACGACCACGATTTCCGCATGGATCTGGCAAAGGTCGCCAAGGAAGATCTCTACCTGTGCCACAGCTCTACCGAATACTACATCTGCGGTCCTGAGCAGTTTATGCTCGAGATGGCTGAGTACCTTAAGGTCCAGAAGGTCGATGCGAGCCGCATGCACTTTGAGCTCTTCAGCACTGGTGACATGGAGTTCAAAGTTGACAATCTGAGCATTGCTTCAGCCTCCAAGTGCCCTTCGGTCGCCAGCACTGAGCAAAGATGTCCCAGCTCAGGAGCCGTCTCTTCCAACGGGGCCACCTGCCCATTCTCGGCAGTCTAAAAACAAGGACAAGGCTATTCATGATGGAACTTCTGGTGATCAGGCATACGATCACAAGGAATGACGAGGCGTTAAGGGGCACGGCATATTCGTTTCAGGTCTTTATTGTATCTCGTTAAAAGATTCCCTTTTGATGATGATTTACATCTATTTTCTATGTTGAACCTTTATCTAATACGTTTTATGGTGCCTTCATCCAATGATGGGGAGGCGGCAGTGCGTTTACATGAATGATTGGGAAGGAAAAGTATGGGCTGGTCTTGGGATAGATTAGAAGAAACGAAAGAGAATTGAACGGCATCTTATTGTTTCCATGATACAGATACAGTTGATAGACTATGTGATGTATTGTCAAGTCCGATACAAATTCGCAAGTGACTGACTATCCGTATGTGCCGGTAGCGAGTTTCCAACCCCGTATTCGCCTAAGGAAGAAACAGGGGAAATACTACCTTTCGTCACATCTCAGCATCAACGTAGCGAAAGTTGGTAAAGTTTGAATAAAACAAGATACGGAACAAAAAGAAAATTCTGCGCTCCCTAGTAGGAGACAGGGTACCAAGAAGATCGACGTTGCTTTCAGTTCCCGGGTTGCTCATACCCATGGAACTTCTTCCAATGCTTAAGCAAATTATCCTTCCGCGTAAACGTGGAATCACACCCTTCAAAGCCACAGGGCGTTTCTTCCGTCAAGATGCCCTTGCTGGCTGCGTAAACCTTGTGCGAAGTCCGGTAGTGACGATCCATGTCACGCTGCTCTGCCTTTGTGACGTTGCAGTTGGGATCGGCTTTGCATTTGACGGGTCTGTTGTGTATCTTCATGTGTTTGCTGTAGCATCACCTTGTCAGCTTTGAAACGCTCGTTGTTTTCGGCTAAGAGTTTACTTGAAGTCTCGATTTCCTGGGAAAGAGCGGTCACATTCTGTGCAGTAGTATTGGGTGGAGGGTTGGGTAGTGGAAGACGAGGCTTCTGGTTCGGGTGCTACTTGTACGTGTCAGTGTACACTGACTAGAATCTTGTCTTCGAATGCTTTGGCAGCCAAGGTAATGTAACTTCAATGCTTGCCTGGGGCATGAAGGGTCTGGGTTATTTTGTCTCTCAAGCTCTCAGAACATACCATAGACGGTAGTTTGGTAAACAGAACCGGGAACACTCTGCTGTGCGTTGCCAAAGCCCGAGTTCAGTAAGACTTCGTTGGGATTGACTGTCGTGGGCTGCTGTATCATGTAATATGCCATTTGACTTGTGTCCTGACTCTCTGGCGCACTCGAGCCGTGGATAGAGAGTTGTGAATCAGTGCTCTATTGGATCTGATTTGGACCAGCCGAGGCGTAGGCTTGGGTCTCAGGGTACTGAGGTTCAGCTGTCAGGTTTGGGTCGATGGGGATATCTTCCTGATGAGTTCTGCTGGAGCGGCTGTGCCTGTGAGGACGATCGCTTCGTCGCGACATACCTGACGGCTTGGAGATGCTGATGTTGTTGAGTCTGTGAAGGATTTCGATATCAAGAAACAGGCACAAGGATGATAGTAGAAGATCTAGTGAAGATGTTACTAAGATGCTTCCATATCATGAGTAGGCGCATATATATAGCCTTCGAAGCTGCTCTAACGACCACCATCATTTGGGAGGCCCGCCGGGGGCCGACTGCATCTTCCCGCAACAGTGTACATTTTCTGAAATGAGTCAACCCAGGCCACTGCGAGTAGCCGATATTCGAAGATGGCAGAAGTATTTCGAAGGCCAAGTTCAAGGAAATTCGCAAAGTTGGAGCCCTCAACAGCGAGAGGCAACTCGCGATATCACAACTCTGCCTCAGGGCCGCGACCCAGCCAGATGTCAAAACCGGTAAGAAAGGCCAAATTGATTTGATATTTCCTGTGAATGATGGATGAAATAAGGCAATTAGATCTGTGGGAGGCCGACCGTTGGTAGTCCAACTCACCCCGCATGATGCGATAAGCCTCCCAGGCCGGCCCT
Source organism: Fusarium incarnatum (assembly GCA_004367075.1). NCBI lineage: Eukaryota > Fungi > Ascomycota > Sordariomycetes > Hypocreales > Nectriaceae > Fusarium > Fusarium incarnatum. The sequence continues at coordinate 70,588 of QGDZ01000166.1, read as the reverse complement.
CAGCATTGGCCTCGGCCATGACAAGGCAGAAATCATGATTTGGTCGCAAATGTGTAAAAAGTCGACCAACATTGAAACTATATAAGACCTATAGGTTCACCTGCCAAAATCAATTGCTATCAGACTTCTTCCTATCCAGCTCTCTAACTCCCTTGTTGATCTCCAATCATGGCGTCGAGTAAGTCAACACATCCTCACATTAAATAGCATTTGATAACACGGTGCATAGATAACGTTGTACCGCTCAAGAACAGACAGAAGCGTCGTTTGTACGAGCCTATTGTCTTATACAAAGCTCTGACTGTAATCACCCTCGAGGAACGTGCTCTCAGCCAAGCAGAAGTCCCCAATAACCCACTTACAGAAGAGCAAGAGTACCATAGGTTTCTTCACAGTCTCGCGAGTGTTTGCGATAGAGAAAAGGGAGGCAAGACTGTGACTTCGGTTGCGATTCTTGATGGAGAGGACAATTTCACATACGTCTTTGCTTGCAATCTGGTATTCGACAGTGACTTGGATGACACTAGAGACTTTCTTGCTACTTTGGTTGGGAGATTGTCCGGTTTCCATTTGCTTGAGGATACTGCAAAAGGGCCTGCTCGGGATGGTATTCTCGAGATGATACTTGCGTTCAACTATCCCAGGATTGGCTGTTACCTGGGTGCATTGAGAAAGAACATTGCCGAATGTTTGCTATTCTGTCAGCAAGCACGAGGCCAAAAAGGTAACGTTGGCAAGTATTCCCCATGTAGAGCTTCACTATTAACAGCATGATGCAGCTCAAGTCGGTAAGGGGTTGGAGGTTTTGAGTGGTGCTATCGAACGAATTACCTTCTCGGAAACGGACGGTGGCCTATGTGAGTATTACAGTAAAACGCAAACACTGCTTCAGCTAACAATCGGTCGGTATAGGCTTGTCACATTTCAACAGCCTTCTCCAAGCTCTCAAGTCTTTTCTGACACCACGAACGACAAATTACATACAAAGCAATGCCACGGCTGGCCGGTTCAGAGATGGCAGAAGCTTCGAGTGCTGGTCAGAGCTACGACACACCATCTCCCGTCTAAAAGGCTACGAAAGGATCGTACAGCACTTGATCAACTCAGAAGAAGCTTGGCCAGAGCTCTTTCAAGAGTTTGTTGTCGTCCCTATCAACTCAACCAAACCGGAATCAAACCCTCTAGGACGGAAGAGCGAAAGTGCTGAGGCCATCATTGGTCGAATGTGCAGCAATCCTGCTACAAAGGAACGGTATCTTGCCCATGCTAGAAGCTTGGAGTGGGTAAACTTGGATGATCGGGTCAAGTCCCAGTGCATTAGGCCCAACTTCACGCCATACGTACACGCAGAGGTTCTGGTTCTCGAATGGATAATGGCACAGTCAAACGTGGTGTTCTTTAGCGACTGGAGATACATAGGTAGCAGCAAAGGCGCCTGCCAGCTCTGTCGCCACTACTTCGACGCCACTAGCCAGCATAGTAACATCAAAACGAGGCCGAGTCATGGAAATCTCTACGTCAACTGGCGCTTCCCAGACCTCCCAGAGCTCGAAGACTCTTTCGGCAGAACACGACGACAAACGATACTCAACTCTATGATGACTAAGATTCGTGAGGATGCTTTCAAAATCTTGGTTGAGAAGAGCTCGAGAGGAAAGAGGCACGATTCGAGTACTCATCCTCTTACGTCGGTGTTGTATGCAAGTACCGATGTTCGGACTGATGGGAGTGCCCGCGATCTACCTGACATCGATGAGTTGGGCGAGAGCTTTGCTAATGGGCTAAGTCTGAGGTCGAGGGTTAATAGTGTGGGATCTGATACGGATGATGAAGATGGGGGAATATTGCTTGGATGAAGTAGGCACATCAGGACAAGTTGGCGAGGAAGGATGCATGCGGGGTCTCTTTATTGTTGTCTTGTGTTCAGTTTCTATAGGAGTCCTTGACATTTAATCTTGGTTCCTTAATCTAGTGGTCGTTTCTCTTGTGCCAAGGGGCAGTAGCCTCAAGAAGGTCCTTGTGAAGCTGAGCGTCGCCGCTGATCTTGTACACCTCATCAATGACCTGGTTGCGCTGCATAAAGATGAGGAAACCACCCCAAACGAAATCAGCATAGCTGGGAGTCTTCCCCAGGAAGAATGGACCCTCAGTGTTCTCCTTGAGGAGAGCCTCAACCTCCTGCACATGGGGCTTTGCCTTATCCCAAGCTGCCTGACCACCCTCCTTCTGGTAAAGCTCGTCAAGAGGCTGTCCAGCCATCTCAGTTCGTGTCTCGTACCAGTAAGGCTGGCTCTTTTCGCTTAGGATACGTCCAGGTACGTGGGTGAAGTAGATGGGTCGGAGAGCACCCATGATGTTGGGCATGATGGAGAACAGCTTGGAGAGAACGGGTGAGTCTGCGTGGACAGAGGGTTCAGGGTAATCCTTCTCAATTCGCTCGAGGATCTTGGCTGAGTCCATAATGTAAGTTCCGTCGGGGAACTTGACGGTTGGGATGGTCCATGTTCCTGTTGATGGGTTGGCGGGAACGCTGTGATTTGTGAGTCGTGGGTGTATGATGGGCGAAAGGATAACTTACTGAGGCTCAAGAGTGGTCTTGATGTCAGGGTACTCGAGCTGGTAATTGTTCAGTGACAAACTCCGTTGTTTCAAACAATTGGCATACCCATTCAGTCTTGTAGTCAATGCCCTTGAAGTTCAAGAGGAATCGAGCTATTGCATGATGAGCGGTGATATCATGGAGGGGCAGTTGAGTTAGAGTAACTCACTCTTCCATGGGTTAAGAGACCAAGCACCGTTAGGCTCACGGCTTGGGAGATCGAAGAGGACGAGTTGTTCAGAAGACATCTTGAACGAATTGCTTGCTTGCTAATGTTGAAAGTTGAAGAATTGAACGGGAGTCAAGGTATGGGGTCTGGGAGCTCATGACTTGAAGGAGGGGCAATAGTGGGGAGCTGTCATGGATGGAGACGTTGACTGCCGAGGTCAGTACCTTATCAAATCGGACGAATCACTCAATCGGGTCTATTTGACTCATTGACTCACATTATCACGATAGTCCCTTATACAGAAGGGAGATTAGAGGTTTGGACGGATGCCATTCTGCGGGACTTGTATTGCTGCTTGCTGACCAATCCATCTTGTGTCTCGATCCTAGCCAATCTTCAAAGTGGGAGGTTATAGTTTGCACCTGAGAAGGCAAAGAACAACGGTTTCCTTTCATTGTTATTTATTTCGGATCCTTTTTTCGTATAATTGAGAGTCATTCTCGCATTGAACTGCCGAGACCAATTTCCTATTTGATCAATATGCTGTACTCTTGGTGTAAGCCGGCAGGTGCGAAGGACTACAAGTACCTTCCATTTGTACCCTGGTAGCTTCCCTGCCCGGCTTCCAACTTCCTTCCAAAGTTGTCGCCTGTCAAATCAACATCGGATACTTAAATCGGACACTTTTTAACGGAAATATACGACCAGAAATCCACTTCAGAAGACACTTCAAACAAGCTGGGATCTGCCTGCGATAAAACATGACGTTAGTCGTTACCAGTCTCACGTCCTTAGTGCTTCTACTCTTCTATTTCCGCCCCCAACTGATGGCAATCCCTTGAAGGCGACTCTCAAACAACAAGAAACTGACAATTCTCAAGCCACCCAACTTCAACAACATGAGTCCAAACGCAGCGCCCCGTTCAGCCTTATCGAGACGAATGAAGCATTGAGACGGAATTCCGCCACTTGCAGCGGCCGATTGGCGGGGATCTGCCCCTACCGACCATCGCCAGATCCCTGTCTTGATGCAACGGTACTGAAGGATGAACAACCCAGACCGAATCCTTCGACGTCACATACCTCCAAATCGTTGGTTGATTCTTGGGCTGAGACTCAGCCACTGGCCCTTGCTTAATAGGCACAGCAGGCTGTGAGGATTGGTGTTACAGATGATCCTTAGGCTGAGAGCTTAGCTCTTAGCCTGAGGTGAAGTGAATAAAGGACCCTTAATCCCCACTCTGAAGTGGTTTCTTGGCTATCTTACACCTGTCACTCAAGTCTAGCAATTATGGCGACAATACAAAACACCATCCCTGCGATTCTACTCGAAAAGCCAGTGCATGAAGTTCCACCACGATCTCGTCCAAACTCGGCGTAAGTTTGATCCTAAGCTCACTCTGATGGTTTCTGACATGAAATAGAGTTATTCGCAGCGTGATCAGTGATGAGGGCCTCCCAGAAGTCGTGCATCCCGATCAAAACGTGGGACAGAACGTATACTATGACGCACCCATACCGGTAGATTCGGAAACAGACAAACGATTTCATGAAGCTCCTATCCCAATAGCAACATTAGACGATCCTGCGCCTCCATTACCAGCACGAAAATCCACACCTCAATATCCCTACAGTCCAGATTCTTTTGCGCCCCAACAACTGTCTTATAGCCAACCGCCTCACAGCCCAGGTGGTTACGCTCACCAGGGACCTCCACAGTATCACAACAACGGCGGATATGCCCAACAACCACCATCTTACAACGGCAACCAAGTGATTACATATGTGACACCATTACATGAACTTGGAGATCACCCAAAATTCGTCGACTGTCCTTTCTGCCAACGCAGAGCTGAAACACGAGTAAAGAAAACATCTTCAAGAATGACACAGTAAGAACCTCCTGAACGTTCACCAGCCACTCTTCTAATAACAACAACCAGTGTTTCTGCGACAGTCCTAGGTTTTACAACCATTGCCGGTGCCGCTGTTCCATATGCTGGCAAATGGGCATCTCATACAACTCATTACTGCACCAACTGTGACCACAAAGTAGCCATGCGGAAATGGGGATCAAAAGAGATGAAGGCTTTTGGAACACCAGATCATATGAGAGAGGTTTCACGATACCCTTCTGCGAGTTCACAGACGATGTCCAACAGTTCAAGGATGGGTTAGCAGCGATTGGGGGTACGGATATAAGAGAGGGAAATATTAATACCAACAACGGGAGAGTGAGCAATGGTGCACGAGAACGAATGACTGATACCGTGTGATCAGCAGTATGATTCCCATTTTCTCAAAAGACCCGCTGAAGTCTTTTCCTATGTTCATCTTTTGTCATTGTATAGACTACATGTATACAAGTATCTGTTCTTGTTTCCCAGGAGTACACTTTTCAAACTGTTTGCTCGGGGTAAAGATAAATAAGGTTTCCCTCAGCAAACTTACGCATTGAAGGCACCATGACTACAATTACAAGACACTTTATTCACCAATAAACCAATAAACCAATACTTGTCTCGCGTTTCGCTGGCTAATTATTACCCACACCGCGACGCCCCTCATTCAGGGTCTTCGCGGGGTGTTAGCAGACAGCTTCTTATTGGCCCACAAGGAGGACTCACTAAGCTGAAGGGAGTTCTTTTGAAAAATTTCAAGCTTCTCTTTACTTGCCGCTCTGAGTATTGCAATTCAAAGTACCGTACTGAGACCAGTCTAACACCAATCCCTCGTCCGTCATGGAACAAGAAGCTATCAATGTCGGCAGGCGCATCTACCTAGGTACGGCCTCCCTAGCCTCGACTGTTAGGCACAGGCTAACATTTGATTCTTGGTAGGCAACCTCCCTTATGAGGCAAAGCCCTTCGAAGTTGAAGAAGCTCTAGCTCAGAATGGCTTCGATACTCTGGACAAGATTCACATTTCCATCGATCCCGTCAGTGCTCGAAACCCCGGATATTGCTTCGTTGATTTCCACGACCGCGAAACTGCTGAGAGAGCTCTTACAACTCTACCAGCGAAAGTATACATATACGGAAGAGCTTTGAAAGTTGGACCTTGCGAGCCCAAGAAACCTCGTGAGCAACGTGGATTTCGAAACGAGGAATCGACTTCTCGAAGATGGGGAGACTGGAATACGAGATCAAGCACAAACAACAACTATAACGACGGCAAGGGCGAGAAGAAGGGGCCGTATTGGGCTATCGACCATTTTGAGGACGTGGTGAGGGATCATGGTGGACGGAGACTATATGTTGGCGGCTTGGATAAGATGATTGATCAGGCCCAGCACCAGGAGGAACTTGCACAGATCTTTGCTGGGTTCAAGCCGTACGTGAACAACTTCAGATATCAAAGTCATAAACTAATTGTGATTCCAGGGCTGCGGTTGGAAAGCGAATTACACCTCATGAGAGCAAGAAGTCGTTTGGAAACCACCACTACTGCTTTGTCGATTTCGAAACCAAACAAGAAGCTAGCGCAGCAGTACAGGCTCTCAACGGCAAGGAGATTGCAGGAGGACAGTTGAAGGTTTCAGTTTCCGAGAGGATTCCTCAGAAGCTTGTGGGCCGTCAACAAGATATTGAAGAAGGTCGCCGACGGTTCAACAACAACAATAACAATCGTCCGAATAAGCCTGAAACAAATAATTCTATGGCATCCAACAACTGGCGAAGAAAGGATTAGAGATGAGTGCTTGGAGTAATGAAAACGCGGTCTAAGGCGACTTGGAAACAACTATACTTGGGGACTAGGAGCTATCATGGGTGTTTGGAGCTGTCATGATATCAAGGAAGATTTTTAGATGAGTATCATGATCATGGAATAAATAAAACAACGAGTACTATTATGTATTACCGCTGGGATAAGTCTTATATCATGTGCCAATGTGATAACTTCTGGGCAAGATGAGTAGAGAGTATATACCATATAATGCCCCAACCGCTCTCCAAACCAAGTCCTAAAACTCGGAAGTGTAACTTACTTCTTCTTTTCGATTCCCATGTCCTTTATAAATTTGTAAAGGTACAGGAAATTCAAAATCAGGTGTTGGTGACAGCGCCAAGGAATCAACACTGAGTCCAAGTATAACAGCGGTTGTGTTAATTCATTGAGTGTTCGTAGTCGTTCTAGATAGTTGCCAAATCTAATTAAACTAGTCTCTACGATAATTATCGTGCTAAGTTATAAGCATCCATTGAAGGTATATACAAGCCAACTTAAAAACGAGACAAGTTGCGAATAATCGCTTATTTCCAGCCAATTATCGTGTGCTAGGATTAGAAGCTTGGTCTTGAGGTACCAGGGGCGATCTACCGCTGAGTGGGCCGGGGTAAGATCCTTAATTCTGCTGTTCTCTTGGCATCCATCTGCAGAATCCTTTGTTAATTGCTCCGAATATTGATATATCATTTACATCTTGGTTGGTAGCATAATACTCGTTTCAATGGTCCGTCTTTGCGCAACCCATCTCATAGCGAAACAGCCCCATAGAGTATATGCAGTCAAATGCGAATGAACAAAGTGTTCAATAATGAAACTCTTCTGTTGGGGATGACTATTTACCGCAAGTCAGCATTCTCGCATAAGTTACTGTCGACAGAGTAAACCATTATTGCTTCTAATTGGATATATCTACCTTATCGAAGTACTTAATTCCGTGGCGTCATAGGAAATGTGGGTGGGACTAGCGGTAGGCCGGGAGTTACTGTACCTTGTCTTGGAAATTTCCCAAAGTAAATTCACCTTCAGCTTCTCAACAAACTTCCACGACAACCTCGACATCGCAAACCTCTGTCGAAATGGGCGACACAATCGAACAACACGATATTATAATCTTGGGCGCTGGTCTCTCTGGCATCAATGCCGCCCACGTCCTCAACGAGAAACTCCCCAAGCGCTCCTACACGATCCTCGAAGCAAGAGAAGCCATTGGCGGAACATGGCGCTTCTTTCGATATCCAGGTTTCCGATCCGACTCTTTCATGACCTCATTCGGTCTACCATGGCACCCTTGGAAACACGACCATAAGATGGCGCAGGCTGGAGAGATTGTCGAGTATCTCGAGGAGGCTGTTGATGCTGCTGGTATAAGAGACAAGATTCGGTTCAATCATAAGATGGTGGCATGTGAATGGCGGACCGACAAACAGAATTGGAGGCTGGATGTTGATGCCGATGGGCAGCGCAAGACGATGATTGCGAACTTTGTCATCAGCTGTGTGGGCTACTATTCATACGACAAGGCCTTGCAGACGACAATTCCCGGAATTGATGATTTTGGAGGCCAGGTGGTTCATCCTCAATGGTGGCCTGAAGATCTTGACTACTCGGACAAGCGTGTCGTTGTCATCGGATCGGGTGCCACAGCAATCACAATCGTTCCATCACTCGCCGAGAAGGCAAGTATGGTTACTCAACTTCAGCGCAGCCCATCTTTCGTCATCTCTCGGCCTACAACTTCCAATCTCGACTTCTTTCTACGTACAATTCTTCCTTGGGCATGGGCATACTGGCTTATCTACTGGAAGGATGTGTTGATGGAGCTCGCCGCTACCCAATTGCTCTTGAGGTTCCCCAGTTTCGGCCGCAAGATTCTGATGGGAGAGATGCGAAAGGAATTGCCCAAGGACATTGATGTCAATGTCCACTTCAACCCCAGTTACAACCCTTTCGAACAGAGACTATGTATGTGTCCTGAAGGAGACTTCTTCAAGGCGCTGCATAGAGACAACTGCGAGATAGTCACAGATACTATCCAAACGGTCACCAAAGATGGCATCCTTCTCAGCTCTGGTCGCAAGCTCGAGACCGACATCATCGTCACAGCGACAGGTCTGCACTTCCAGCTCTTTGGCGGCATTGTCCCATCAGTAGACGGCCAGCCCATCGAGGTCGGCTCACACTATACCTGGCGCGGCTGCATGGTTGATTCCCTTCCCAACATGGGTTTCGTGATGGGTTACGTGACTACCTCGTGGACACCCGGTGCTGTCCTCATGGCTAAGATGTTGACGAGCGTCATCAAGGAGATGGAGAAGAAGAGAGCAACGAGCGTGATGCCCGTGCTTGATGACAATGACAGACTTAAGCCGAAGAAGTTGCCTGTAAACGCTACGAGTAACTACTTTGTCAAGGCAGCTGAACGCATGCCCAAGGTTACTAACGAAGGCCCTTGGTACGGACGTGTGAACTTGGCTAAGGATTGGTTTGCTTATATGAGTGGGGATGTGACCAGTGGACTTCTCTACGGCGGAGGAGGAAAAAAGAAGGATATTTAAACTGCTGCGAAATCTGGAGAGGAAACAATGGCGCCGCAGGGTAGCCTTTGGAAGCTTCTTGGCTTATGGCGATGGGAATCTTAGAAACGACTCATGAATGATGAAACTACAAAACTATATCAAGAGTCTTTCTCTTATTTATTGCGCCACATACTACAAATCTTAAAGAACAACAATGTGATAAGTACAAGACCTTGACACCAAACTTCGCCATGGCTTTTACTAAAGACAAGCCAAAGCCACCCGAGAAGCCCAGCTTCTAGAACAATAACGATTGGAATTACCACCCGCAAAAGTGGAACGCCCCAAACCGTTCCCGTCTCCTTCTTTCGGCTGCGTTAGAACATCTAAATCGGCGATTCTCCGATTCGTTCACATTGTTCCATCACGATCTTGAAATGCTAAACTATCGTCAGGATGTCTCATTTAGACCTTGAAGGCTTGGTCGCTTACCGCATTGAGCGAAGGGATGTAGTTCGTTTAGCTTAACCTTGGTTCAACAACCCTGCCGACAGTTCTCCAGCAATGGACTGATCTGGACATCCGAATCATCGGGAATCCTACGTCGTTCTAAGCCCCTTCGATAGAACCCCCAGCCAGTTCTCGGCTTGCAGCTGCCTTTCTTGGCCAAATTCAAGGCCCTTGCTCTTTTGCGGATCAATTGAGATAAAGTCACATCACTCTGACCCGTGGGTTGCGATTTTGCAACTACAGGGAGCAACAATACTCTCTGCTGCCATTTAAATATGGTGTTATTGGCCGATCGATCGTTGCTAGAGACCTGTCTCCAAGGGATCGTCGTTTTATCTGTTGTTCAAGCCATACGTCTCGTTCAGCGCTGGCATCGTCTGCGCCATATTCCCGGTCCCAAAGGTACAGGGTGGACATCGTGGTGGCAGCTTCGGGGAGCACTCAGCGGACGTTATCACGAACATCTAAAGAATGCCTCAGATCAATTCGGTAAGAAACACTTAGGCCGTTTAATAACCATAATGACTAACAAGATGAATTCAGGTCCTCTCGTCCGTATAGGTCCCAATGAGCTTCTCTCCACAGACCCCGTTGTGTTACGGAACATGTCTGCTGTTAGAAGTACTTACACAAAAGGTGACTTTTATACCAGCGGACGGATAGTTCCCAACGTCGATAATGTTGTTTCTGAAAGGGATGAGGTTAAGCACAAAGCTATGCGAGCAAAAATGGCCCCAGGCGTAAGTGACTCGGTCGACCATGGCCGTTTACGAGTACTGATAACTGCAGTATGCTATTAAAGATAACGAGGGACATGCTTTTGAAGCTGCTATAGACCGCCAACTTCTCAACTTCATATCACTCATAGATCGCAAGTATCTATCATCCACCAGCAAATCGACACCTATCGACTTTGCAGAGAAAACGCAATTCTTCGCTCTCGATGTCATCGGCGATGTATCATTCGGAGAGCCCTTTGGATATCTCTCCCAAGACGAAGATCTTTACCAGTATAACGAGATCAACGAAAGTTCTCTTCCAGTCATGAATATTGTGTCTGTGTATCCTTGGCTGGGAAGGATTGTTCACCGATGGCCATTGAGTCTACTCTTGCCTCGAGAAGAAGACCAGGTTGGGTTTGGAAGACTGATGGGGTGAGTGTTCGAGCATAGACAGAAGTTTCAAACTGATTGATGATCTAGGTTTGCGACTCAGCTTGTTCGTAGAAGACTTGCTGGTGGCGCTGCGACGACGAAGGATATGATGCAAGCTCATATCAACAGCGGCATGAATGAGGAGCAACTCATCCAACAAGCCTTTATCTCTATGTATGTGTTCAATAGGCCCGAAAGAGTATGGCATTGACAACCTCCAGTATTGCTGGCTCTAACACTACAGCCCACGCCTTACGTATGATCATCCTCGCTCTTATTGCAAACCCAGCAGCATATAACTCCTTGGTTGCTGAGATTCATCAACACTCTTCCTCTATCAACACACCCATCTCCTGGACGCAAACACAAAAAATGCCATATCTCCAAGCCGTCATACGCGAAGGCCTGCGCATGTGGCCTCCCGTCGCTGGCCTCGGGTTTAAGCAAGTACCCCCTAGAGGCGATACCATCAACGGGTTTTTCGTCCCTGGCGGAACTCAAGTTGGCCAAGGTTTCTACGCAGTCGGACGATCGAAGATAGTCTGGGGCGAAGATGCTGATGTCTTTCGTCCAGAAAGATGGTTGCTTGCTGGACAGGATAGGTTAAGAGAGATGATAGCTGCATTTGACTTACACTTTGGCCATGGCAAATATTCATGCTTGGGAAAACCGATTGCACTTATGGAAATCCACAAGGCTGTGTTCGAGGTATGTTGACTATTGATGTGTAGTTGAATTGTTTCGCCAACCATTTACAGTTGATGAAACGATACGATTTTGCGATATTGAATCCTGAAAGACCGATCAAGACTCAGACGTCAGTCTTCATGTCTGCTTCAGACTTTTGGGTCACAATCACTAGGCGAGATGAAGGAGGTATGCAATAGTGCGAGCAGGGGAAATAATTGTACTGAATCATGATACACCCTATCTAATCTAATTCGTGTGATCGTCCAAGTGGGCAACAGAAGAAATGTCCTCTAAGGCTTAGACTACCAAGATAAAGTAGCCTAAGTACTGGTCTAAGCTAGCATAAAGTGACCAAATTATTTCGTCTCTTATGCCTCTAGGGGCCAGTTCTTCTGACACCCTGAGGGTCGTCTCAAATAGACCAACGAACAAGGCAATATGTTGGTAGCGCATCTAAGACGGTTTATGGCCAAGTAGACTATGAAACAAGCTATAACGACCTGTATAACTCCTATGCCATTCCCTTTTTCACCAGGAAGTGATCGTCGCAATCTGGGAGCCAGGTTCCTTTGGATGGTATGGTAACTCGAGGTTCTTGTCCCAGAATGTCTGGCATAAAAGTTATGTATTCGTGCTGAAGGCCTCCGCCTGATTTCTTCAAGGGATAGAAGACACACCCCTTCCTTTCTATTAAGTCTCCTCTTCTTCGGGTTTTCTCGACGGCGTACCCAACGTTTCTAACCCTCTCGCCCCAACCATCTCCACAGGTGCATTCGCCGGAACATCAGCCTTTCCCTCAACCACCTTCCCTTGTGCCATGACCTCCTGGTATTTCTTCCCTGTCTCATCCAACAAACTCTGCACCTCCCCTTCTCTTTTCACAATCTCCTCACGTTCCTGCTTAAGCTTCTCCACCCTGTTCTGTTTACCCTTCATCTCCTCTTCCATCCCCTTCAGCGTAGTCTGTAGCCGTGCTAAGCATTCCGTCAAACTAGGAAGAGGTGATATCTTCGGTGGTGCTTGTAGGAGATCTTGGCCAGGATCTTTGCGGGGTTTCTTTAGACCGTCCATGCCTGCGCGTGTCTGCGCGCTTTCGTAGGCGATTCGTCGCTCGGCATCGCTGTCGGATGAGGAATCGGAGGTGTGGCCTTCAGCTGCTGTGATGAGCTCTTCCATCATCTTTCGATCTTGTTTGCGTCTTTCTTTTTCGGCACGCTTTCCGAGTGAAAGGCCTCCGTCTTCAACATAGTTATCGAAACCCTCACCAAGATCCTCATCTTCTGCTATTAAACGTGTATCATCCTTCTTCTTGCGTGCGAATGGATCATCGTCATCTTCAACCGATAGAAAGTCCTTCTCCAATGCTAGTCGCTGTCGTCGTTCCTTCTTTTCGCGAATCTCGGCCTCGGAAAGAATGGCTGTAGGTTGTGGCTGGTTCAACTCCGAAGATTCAACGACAAGTGCACCCTCTAGCTCCGAAGCATCCAGATCCATCATATCGGTATCGTCGGGAGGTAACGTGGAGGTCTTTGCCGGGGTATTTGGTGTAGATGATTGGAGCTCTTCGAGATATTCCTTGCTGTACTTGGGTCGGTCGTCATCGTCGCCAATTGATCTCATAGGAAGCCCTTTCGTTCCAAGTCCTCTTTTTATAGCGCTGTTCTCCAATGCGCGACCTAAAGGTAGCTTCTTTGGGGTGAACACCTCGGTGGGCTCGTCGTCGCCTGCAGTATTATCATCGCCACCAAATGATAACCGCGAAGATTTGTTCGCCTTCTTCTTTCCCTTTGTTGAGCCTGATCGACTGATAGCTGGTCGAACAACCACTGGTCCGTCGTCCTCATCGTCATTGGTGGCTGGTGCATCCCCCAGACCCTCGCCGTCCGCTGGGTTAAAGCTCTTTCTCAAGCCTGACTGTCTAAACGGTTTTCGACCAGATTTTGCGCCAAATAGTGGTTTGGTAGGTTCTATATTTGCAAGGGTCAGCCTTGATCTCATCAGCAAGAGTCGCAAGTCCAAAATCTGGGAATACTCACCATCGCTGGTCACGTTGTCGCCGCCAGACGCTGTGACATTTTCACTTGGATCATCCTCATCAGCGACCTTGATGACCTTGGCTTTTCTTTTCGCAGAGAAACTCATGATGCGATTGTATCTTTTTTAATCACTGGCGCATTTCAGTATAAAAAAGGTAGAGTTTCGCGACAATGCGCGCCTAATTAAAGTGACGTGCATTTCTGAGTTTGGGGATCTTATCTCCACGTGACGTCGAATTTCCCATCCAGCTGTGAAAGGCGGTAGCTCCAGGCCGCGATCGCGTCGCATGAAACAGTATCCAAGCTATTTTATATTGACAGCTCAAGATGGCACCCGCGCAACCTGAGCTCAAGAAGGTCAGTATCAATCTTTTCTGTGTCGCACAGCTGTCAGATTACTCTCCAGCTTCTGATCAGCCTGAAGCCTTGCGACTTGGTGCCTAAGATTCATTGCTAACTTTTCTGCAGTACCTCGACAAGAGACTGTTCGTCCAGTTGAACGGCAGCCGAAAGGTCATTGGCGTCCTCCGCGGTTACGATGTATGGAACACCCTTGCGACTCTATTGAAACATTACTAACAGGGATAGGTCTTCCTGAACATTGTTCTCGACGAGGCGGTGGAGGAGAAGGACAACGGCGAGAAAGTTCGAATCGGCATGATTGTACGTTCCTCTACATTCCCACTACCTTGCACTAAAGGAAACATTGCTAATATGCCAATAGGTCATTCGCGGTAACTCAGTGGTGATGCTCGAAGCATTGGAACGAATCGGCGGAGACGACCGACGAGGAGGAGGCGACCGATGATCCCACCTCTAACAGCAGTGGAAGTACGGAAAGAGAAGATGGAAATTATGTGATCATTATTGGCGTTAAGGTCGAAAATTGAGACACCGTCCTTGTGGACACTTTGCTTGGGACATGTCTTTAATAGACAACAAGGGAGGATGCCCTCAACTGTTAATACTGTGCTCTCCCCTACTCCTTCTTTTCCCAGGCCTTTTCGTCGTAAAAGTCCATCAGCTGGCCAGCGTACGCCTTTTGCCACCCCTTGATACCACCAACCAGAATCTCGGCCTTGATCTCAGTCTCCTCAACTTCATCGAGGTAGTCCTGCATCCACCCAGCACATCGTGGACCTCTGCTACCACAGCTCCCTGGAGCATAATTAGTCAACGGTTGCAGTAGTTTCTCTGAGAATCAAGTACTTACCACAATAAAAGATAATTCTCTTTATGCCTGCCTGTTTGACAAGCTGATAGACCTGAGGACGGGTCTGATAGAACGTGTGAGCGGGGAGGTTGATAGATGTAGCGATGGTGCCGCCCTCCCAGTCTGTTCTTCGAACGTCGACCAACAGAAAATCTTTCTTGGCATTCTTTCCAAGAGCTGCATTCACCTCGATGAGCTTTGAGATAATGGCTGGGTCGGTTCGAGGACATTCGGCTTTAGGCTCAGGGAAAGCCTCCCACCACTCCTGCTGCGGGGCATCTTGCGGGGCGTCGTCTCCCATGATGTGAGTTTATAAATGTGGTGTTGAAGTAAGTTACTTAGTAATCTGATGTTGTTGTTTGTAAAAGACTATAGGGTGGTTCAGTGAAGATATACTCAGATTGTGAAACGAAAGGCTGACGTGGGTATCGTAGGTTGATGACGGTGTATGTAGTGCAGCCCGGAACGTTTATCCCGAACCACGATTTAACAGGACGATTCAGGCAGTCGCTCCCGATCTATCAGCAACATTTTCGATGGCCTTCTTTATATCATAAATAAGATATTTATGTATGATCCGATACAGGTTTGGAGATAGATGATATGTATTATTGATACCCTATCATGTTTAAAAGACTGATCGTTGATTGAGTTGCCTCTCAGTCTTACACAGCAGTAGAAGACTTGTCCTGGTGCTTCACCAATGTACTATATCATTGCCGAGTGTTTTTATAATTTGACTGTTTAGTAAAATTCCTTATCCTTGAGTTCTATTGTTTCTGAAACTCTCCATCTCATAAGTTATGAACTTATAAAATTGCAGCAACCTGATAGTTGAACAACTACAAGACAGAAACCACAGATCAGTCTGAGTAGAGACGCCCGATAATACACCAGCACAAAAGACAAAAAACGACCACATACCCATACGACCTTTCTCCGGGGTGCTATCCTGACTTTCGGCACTCGACCGATGAGAAAGATTGAAGATAACACTCCGAAGAAAGGTCACCGGAGTGAAAATCCATGTAAATAACGCCAGCATACCCAAAGCCCAACATGGAAGTATATCAGCCTGGAACAAAAGAATATTGAAATAGAATACGACCCGACAGCAGATCAACTGGCCAAGGCGGCGGGCAGCGTTACTGGCTCCAGGGGTTAACACCTAAAAGCTTCAGTGCGTTATTGAAGACTTGTTTTGCGTTCTCATAGAGTGCAAGTCTTGCTTGACCAGCAGATTCTTGGTCAGTCCAGTCTTTCTCGTCATCATCATCAAGCGTAGCCATCAGTTGATCGACAAGTCGTAGCAAGTACACGACTATGAATGAGGGCTCGAGGGTTCTGAAAGAACCATGTGCAGCATCTGGGTACTGCAGCAGTATTCGAAGGAGTTCGGTATAGTCTTCCGATTCCAGGGATGCATAATCCAAGGTCGTATAATCGAAATTGGTTGCATCCGCTCCAATTTTCTCTGAAAGTCTCGCATAGCAGTTCTGAATGGCTGCTCCCGTCTCTCCTTCAAGAGGCACCATCCTTTTTGCATCGCTCGTGTAAGTCGTATTGCGCTTGTGGTAGTGGTCCTGGATAAACAGCCCGGCAAGTCCAAGTAGATCCACTGACCTCTCCGAATTGTCAACATGAGACACTTCCTCTTCTTCCTCTGCAAGGTCGGCTTGTACCATTGACCGACAACCGTCAATATAGTCGCTCAGCAACGCTGCACCCTTCAACTCTTCTGGAAGCCCGTTGATCCTGGCGAAGGATGTATGTTGGAGTCGATCTGCTAGGTCTTGCCTTCCCATGAGCTTGAGGGTCTTGATGACTCGATTGAAGTGCATCTCTTGCTCCATCGCGGCAACATAGATCATTTTGTCGAAAGCGCGTGTCTTGAATCGGTCAAGCACGGCAGCAACATCGCGAAGAAGGTACGATGTAGTTCCATTTCTGTAACGTAACACCGCGACAGACAACCCTTTTGCCTCGTGTTTCGAGAAGTCGATTTGCCAGGAATTTTCGTGCTCTTCGTAGACGCCATTCTCTTTCAAAGCTTTTTCTACCTCCTCGATGGATTCCGGGGTAACC
This sequence comes from Fusarium incarnatum, assembly GCA_004367075.1. Taxonomy (NCBI): domain Eukaryota; kingdom Fungi; phylum Ascomycota; class Sordariomycetes; order Hypocreales; family Nectriaceae; genus Fusarium; species Fusarium incarnatum. Next base: position 53,887 of record QGDZ01000166.1, on the reverse strand, counting down.
TGTGACTCCCCAGAGTACTCGTCAAAAGTGATTCCAAGTTGCGCATACGAGTCCGTTAAGTCCTTGACGGTCGCGTCTCGAAAGCGTTGCCACAGTGCAATAGCTTCTGGCTCTCTGTCCTCCATCTTCTTGAAAAAGACGTCGCGTTCTCCATACAGACCTGATGATTCAAGCTCCGTGACATCTTCCTCCTTTGCTTTCATGGCCTTGCGATTCTCCTCTTCTGGCTTGAATAGCTCTTCAATCTTGTGGTTGACTTGGAGTAAGTGGCGAAGGGGTTGATTCGCAAACTCATCCTCTGAGCCAAACCTTTGCCAGCCTGCAGCGAGAAGGCCGATCTGTTTACCCCAGTCGCCCAGATAGTTCATCCTGACGACTTCCCAGCCCATACTGGCGTGTATATTGGCTATATAAGTGCCTAGCAACGTGCTGCGCAAGTGTGATACTTGGAACTCTTTCGCCATGTTCGGGGACGAGTACTCCACGATAACCTTCTTCTTTCGGCTATCAGACACCGCAGGGTCAACAAGTCCCAGCGACGTATCATAGCCATAAGAGACATTTCTGTCGCTGATATACGATAGTAGAAGTCGAGACAAGGTATTTGGTGAGAAGAAGACTTGAAGACGAATGCCATCCCGGATAGGGCACCCGAAAGGCGGATCTCTTGGTAGCTGAACCATATGCCATGTCAGTATTCTTTGCCTCTCTCAGAAAGCCTCATTTCATCGTACCTTTTGAAGAAGGTCCTTGGCAAGTTCTTCATGATTGGTGTTCTGGATCCTCAGCCTTGGAGCAACCACCACGAGATCTCCCATCCCCGTAACGTTGGAAGTTTGTATAGCATCATAGGCAATCTGTCTATCGCAATCAGTGAGCTTCTGGATCGTATCGGCGAGGTAGACTCGGAAGATGTCTTGAGGGTTGTGCACGATGTCTGCGCCGGGGTATTCCGGTATGGGCGTGTGCAGTCCTGCCTTGTCGAGCAAGTTCTCGATTCCGCTAACGGAGCAAGTAGTGACTGCCATAGCCACGATGTTTCTGATGGTGTTCAGGAAAGAAGGCAGTGAGTCAGATGGTTGTTGCCTCGTTGAAATAGCCAGTTGAATTAGAAGGCAGGAGCGACCAACACCATATGAAGTACAATCATGGGAGCAGTCGGGCATTAAGGCATATGACTCTACAGCCTCATAAATAAATTTCGCTCTATGATTTGCTTATAGTGATCAATGCCATGGAGATGCGAGATGAGTTGTCACCCACCCAGAATCTGTCCCAGCTGAGGCTGTCAGCGAGCAATTGGCTATAACTCACCAGTGGTAATGAAGGTGGTGTAGGACACACCCCGCGATAGAGGCAGGCAGTTGTCAGGTTGCATTTCGGAATCACTCCAGCAGCGCGCCATTGACGTCGCAAGACGTGTCAGATTTCGCATATGATCATCTCTAGAGTTGATGCCCAAATTCCAGAAACTCGGTCCTTCCGAATGTTTCAATGCATGTGATGAAGAACAACAAGGCAACCAGAGAAAATCACAGAGCCTTGGGGTTGACTTGCGTTTTGAGGCCTTCATGCAACCCTTACCATCCCCGTTTGTTTCTCAAAAGGGCTTCTGTCCTGCAACTCTTAGTTGCCTATTTTCACGATGGAATGGCCACATCTAATGAAGGTCAAATGATACACTGCAACCCTGTTGGCCCAATGGTTACACAGACTTCGGCTTCCCTTGAGGCCTGTGCCTAACTCTCGCAGAGCCGCAAACGCGCCGTCATTCATCCTTCACTTTCCCTGGTCCAGGCTCTTAGTTAGGTTGCTTGTATGAGACTGTGTGTAAGCAGAGCCTGAGGCTCGCCTTGAGGAAACTTGCAGGCGCTATCTTGTCAAGTTTATGTTCAGCAGCTGCTGCATGGTCCATCTTCATAGCATAGGTAAGGATTTCGTTGCAGTTGAGTATAGAGAATCTAGTATAGTTGTGTTAGCCGACCAACCTATCTTATTAGCTTCTGGGAGGTGAAAGTTAGAGCTTCTAAATGGCAAACCGATACATTCGTGCTTAAACTGGTCGACCGAAAGTTACTCCTGACTCTCATATAGGCAATCTCGGTTCCTCTCTTCCCAAACACTTCTTCACAATCCGAAACAGATAAAACCAGGAATAATACCATATAAAATAAGCGCATTCTTTCCACAAGCTAACCCTGAGGCTGTTTCTTAAAGCCAGTCTCTTTGTCTTGAAGAATATCTTGACCCATAGCGTAAGGGTTTCGCCATGGTGAGCAATATGTGTCCGCAGCATATATAGAACACCAGTTATACATATGATGGTAAAGGAGGCCACTAGAAAAAGATATAAAGGCCAGGATCCTTCGTCGCCTTTCTGTGGCTTCCCACTGTATACTTGAGCAATCAGGGACAAAATAGCGAAGACCTGTGATGTATCAGTCTTGCGACAATCTGAGAATTGGAGAGACTGAACTTACAACTGCTGCGACGGCAAACTCTTTGGCTCTTTCGTCTCTAGCTCTTTGTTCATATGTGTGATCGAACTTTCTCTAGTAATTGATGTTAGTATTACTAGCTTTCAGTGGGACAGTGGCAGATACTCACTTCACGTCTAAGTTCTTCAAAGGATCTCTTAGTCTCTTCCAGCCTTTCTCCAACATTATTCAGCTCTTTCACATGCCTCCTGATGACGCGCAAAGCTTTTAGAGCCTTTTTGTCGCCGTGCAAACTCTGCCAAAGTATCCCTTGAGGTACACCAGCTTGATTCAACTGGATGTCATTCTTCAAAAGGCTCTCAACTTCTTTGATGTTCTCATTGTTGTAGAATATTACCTTGCTTAGCAAGTCAGGGTATCTTTTCCAGGCTTGGTCGTTCGAGCCGCTGCGATTCCCGATGGGGTTGTCTCTGATACTGCGTGTCTGTGCACATGTTAGACGAACATTAACTATTTCCCGTCCCGGAGGGATCCAAGCGTAACAGATGTGCTCCTATGGCACAAGGCACTTACACATGAGTCCAGGCTGCGCTTAAATACATCATCGACACGAGCATGGTATCCGTAGACTCTATCGAGCTGTGTAGCCAAAGCCACGAGAGAGTACTGCCGCGGTCGCCACTGGGTCGCCGTATCTCTCAACTCGGCCTCGACTATGATAGGATCGATACACCCCTCTGAGATTTCGATCTCTTCTTCATCTTCCAAAAGTCGTGATTCACTTTCGAAGAAGTCGTCGTCAAAGCAGTATGCCGTCCAATGCTCTTCAGTCACCCCGGTCGCCGAGAATGAATACACTCCTTCGTGCAGAACCAGACCTTCTTGGAGGGGTGATTCTCCCATGCTGATCAGCGTTGAATTAAGCTCCTCTAGGTTGAGAGAGTCTAAATCGTATCGAGCACGAAGCCACTTGTTGTCGTGAAGTGTACGCCTATCCTGTTTTAGACGACGACCAATTGCGTAGAAAGGCAATGTAAAGCTGAGAACATAGCTTGTGTTCCAGAAATCCTACACAAATCAATGCTTCATTAGAGGTTTGGATCTCACTACTGGATGTCTGTTCTTGTAACTTACAGAGACTTTTAATGAAATACTTGGACTCGGGTCCGTTGTGATATAGTTTGCAAGAAGATCATGAAGAGCAGTGACTTGAAATTCGTTTGCGGTTTTCAAGATTACCAGTACGCTCGCTCCATCAGGATTGCTGACGAATCTTTCAGGATGTTAGTCGGAACTATACCCAATATCCACAGAAACTTACAGTTGCCGAATTGGCCCAACCATCTCTCCTGATGGACTCTCACGATATCGCTATGATGTGTTAGATGCCGGTATCCTCTGCCGATAGAAGAGATAGTACACACCTCTTTTCGCAGGACATTGTGTAAATCAATGCGCCCTAATACATTCCCGTATCGAGTGGTCTCTGCTGGGTCATCTTTAAGAAGCCAGTAGTTTCGATCCGACACCCACGCTCTAGGTTCCTCAACATTCACCGGCTGTTGGACTAGAGTTGGAACCTCAAGGCCAAGGAGCTGACCAGCACCCTGGCAGAACGCTTCAACACGCTGTGTTTCAAATTCTCCGCGAGGCGATGACCGCTGATCCATAAAATTTGAGATTTCTTCATCTTGACAGTTGCATCCACTCCTCTCCCCCAGAGTTTTTATGAAGGGTTTGTTGTGTTCTGAGGCTGAGTACTTGACCATCTTCCATTCTTTTTTCCATTCGTCTCGTTCAGTGAATATGACAGAACTTGCTGCCGTCATCCATTCAAGACATGATGCGACACGAGAAGGGGCATTGTGTACCGGTAAGGTTGGTGGTGGTGCTGTTTTCCGTCTAAGGAACTGCATGGTTTAATAGAAGCTTCAGGCCTGTGAGTTATCGCACTGGAAGCTATGCTAGTAATCTCTTTCCTGCGTCGTCATTAGATAGTTCCACTGGGAAAAACCAAGCTAGATTCACGACAACGGACGACATATTGTGATTACATACGAGGAATCTGGCAAAACAAATTTTCTGGTTCTTCTTCTCTCCTTCCCTCTTTTCTCTTTTCTCTTTGCTCTTTTCTCTTTTCTTTTCTGTCAAAGTTCCAACCGGTCTTACCTACAGGCAGATGAAGCAAGCCAGTGGCAGATCAGCCTTCGCTTCGAGTTTCTCAGGTAGGTGGTGAGGAGCCCCCTCTTTAGTGTGCTTATCCGTGAGATCGTGTGTTGATTCGTCGAGTATCGCAGTTGGGGCAGCGAGGATTGCAACAATTTGGGCACGGGTCGACCGATACTTTCATGCCTCCATAACCACACATACACTGTCAAATAGTCAGAAGCTGACTTATATATAGTCAGAAGTGCGTGCTCTTTCACCAGGACTCGGAGCTTTTAGCCGAGTCTAGGTCTCAAATGTGCACTTTTGCCTTCAATTTCTCTCCACTGCTCACTTACACATACCCACACCCAGACAACCTTCCTTCGTGGTGCTATCTCGATTATTGGGATTCCATGGAGGAGGTGAGGCGCAGCAGCTTCAACCCATCAGTTCTTTGCCCTATAAACGACTCGAGGGAAGAAGGCGTGAAGAAGGCGTACGGGGAATGACGGAGAGTCTGGATGGCCTCAATTTTTTAATCCAATCGGCGAGATGATGAGAATTGGAAGTTTCTGCCTTCTTTTCTTCCAATTTGGCTTCAACATGAATCCCATCTCCTGCGTCTTGGTCAATCACAGCCCCTCCACTGTAGGGTGGTCTGGTGACTATAGTCCCGTTGGTCTCGGCATCCCACACCTGCAATTGAGTCTGCATGAATGATCTCATTATCGCTCTTGTTCTGATTTTTTGTATTTTGATTGTGCTGTTCGCCCTGGAAATGCGAACTTTGGGTGTTTATGATAGTCATCTTTATCTGCAACCATGACTTGATTTAGCTGAAAATACCTAAACCTGTTGGCACCCAACGTTCAACCTCATAGTCCTCGTCACGTTGTGCGAGAATCGTCGACTCTTAGAAACATGGACTTCAAAGACCCCAGTTGCGTTGGAAAGATGTAGTACAGCAGTGGCACTTACACACAAAACACACTGCATTCGGTCAACCTTTCATTACACAGCACGCAGAATTCTCGTGCAGCAAACAATCAATAACCGCCGTCCCTTCGATTCTCGGTCAGCGGTGAGCCATTGAAAGGTGAAGCCTAGCGGCTAGATGAGGCTGAGTTATCGGTTTGTTGAGTGGTATCAAAGAACTTGTTGTCTCAATGGTTGACACGTATCAGACCAGAGACAAACCAACGTCGGTCGCCTCGTAGGGCAACATCGCTCAAGCATTTTAGTTTTCGGTCAACTCACTTACAAAGGAACTACTGCGAGAGGTGTGGGCCATCAAAAGATATGTTACTGTCTCGCAATGTTTCACAATCTTTGTGATACTAGAGACTATAGATTGGTTTAATCGTCTTGCACCTTGAACCTATACAATTATCAATAACGAGGCAGCATGAATGTTAATACCCTAGCAAGCCCACGAATATGAATTATATGTCTCCTCGGGAGATGAAAGACCACGTGGAATTAATGTGTAGGTTAGAGATCCATAGCTACAAGAGAGCATAATTTCTAGGCCATTGCTCTCAATTGAGCCCCAACCTATCATGGCTTACTGATTTCACGGCGGTCAACGAACTCTATGTATCCATCTCCCTTTCAGTCTTTTTCACTCTTCAAAACTCGCTCTATATTGAACCGATGACTCTATGTGGCTTATGCAGGGCGCTCTTTATCCGAGTATCGGCGCTAGATTTTCAACGACAATCATCGTAGCCGGCCTCAAAACCTCTGTATCGACGGGAAAGGGCATCGATTCTCGTCGATGTGTCTATTTACTGCTCAACATTACCCATTGAGCTCATAACAGCTCCCCAGTCCAAATATCCATCAAACCATATCGATGGATCAACCCCTTGAAGCATGTCGGGACTCCAAGGTACCTCGTTCCAATCGGACATCCCGAACCCATCCATCTGCATCTCGTTGCCTGATTGTGCTGTGCCAACTGCCGGGGCCCTTCCGTTATCACTTGTACTCCTATCTTCCATTTCCGTGTCTCGAAGATCGCCTTCGTGGATCTTGAGCGCTTCTGTTCCAGATGAGACAATCTCTACCCATCGTTCCAGCTTCGCTCTTGTGATCCTGACCTTAATGGCACTCATGCTCCAGAGGTTGTGGTCTGAACTACCAGGCTCAGCCGATGACGCTTGGAACGATGCGTTGGCCTCCTCGAACTTGGAGTATATGCCTGACAATATCCCCGTGACGTCTAGGTAGAGTCCAGGCTGGGTCTGGATCTGCGAACGTAAGGCAGCCACCGCAGAGGGTAACCTTGGGTCTGTGCCCTCCCGAAGAAAGATTGGACTGGCTCCTTGCGAGTTATTCTCATATGCACTGGGCGTTGTAACTGAGGGTGTAGCATGTGCCGAGCTGACACTCGCCGTGTAGTCCGAGTCTGCTTTGTACAATTCCACATTGGGATTTGGTGCGCTGGTATCTTCTGGCATTGGTATTGGAGGCCTCGTCAAGGGGATATGGGCTGTGAACTTGGTCCACCGGCCTAGCATCGTCATGCCATAGATCAGCTGGGCAGCGATCGGTGTGGTCTGTCGGTGGTACTCCGAAATCGGTATCGATAGCCAGTGGTCAAAGAACTGCTTTAGAGCATTCCTTGATTGGTAGAATATGTCGAGTGCTGATGCGGACCCTAATGTGGGAGAAGTTAAGGATTCTGACATCTGAATTATTCGAGCAGTGTCAAGTAAGGGGGGTTCATATAAGCGTAGCATGGCTGTGTTAAGAAAGACCTTTATTACATCTGGGTGAACGATATTAGTAAGGGAGTGGTAGAAATTTAGCTGATAGAGCACTCACTATCGTTTTGAAGGTCGTGAGGTAGACTGAGCCGTATCCTGTCAAGCTCGGTGTGAAACGCAGAAACATAGGCTGACATAGGTGCCGTTGGAAGCCCGAGAACTTCCTCGGTGGGATCATCGGGGGCATTGAGTTGTGAGATACGCTCAGTCAAGTGTTGAATACGAACGAGTGCAACAAGCCGCGTATCTGTCTCATATTCCCTTTCTTGTTCTAGCACTGATAGACATGTTTGGATGTACTTGGTATAACGCATAGACTCGAATCGCTGGAACCCGAGTGCCATCCTAGAAACAAGTTAGCTACAGGTCTTGACAGATGACAGCGTGAAACTCACGATGATGATAAGTACCACACTCCCAGCAACGCTCTCCTCTCTTCGTTCGTGCGTGCCTTGGGCTGGAACGGTATCACGACCATCAAGCTGGTTCGCTCAAGAACGGTAGGACTGCGGTTCAAACCCAGCTCCCCCACAAGTGTGGTGGCCAAGGCGATCAGATTGTGAAGTTGGGCATGCATGAAGCAGTGATACTGATACCACGCAACTATAACAATGATTCCCAATAGTAGGTCTAGTGACCGCTCTGATCGGATGAGCATGTGGTCTGCGACATGCTTCATCAGATGATACATCTGAGCTCTCATCGACCTCAGGCTTCGAAGCGATGTGACCATGCGGATCGAGGCCATGAGAAACGGTCGAGTCTCTCGAAGTTTTGCTGCCGTGACACCATTTGGTACAATGACAAAGGGGTTCAGAGTCTGTAGCTCCTTTCGGTAGATGTTGAGAAGCTCTTGGTCTGAAGCGGGAGGAGGAGGAGCATCTCCACTGGTCTGCCTGCAGATGCATTGTGGAGGGGCATAAGAGTTGTAGGTATCAGGAATTGACCATCCTTCAGTGCTGGATGGAAAAGATGGCTGGCTCTCCTTTGATGAAGGCTTCTCTTGGTCAACAACATGAGGGTCTACCTCTGTTGGGATGCAGGTGGTGTCTGTTGCTAGGTCGGCACTGGTCAAGCCACCTGCTTTCAGAAGATTAACCAATCCATTGAGTCTTTCCTCTATTTGAGCAGTTCGACTGATTGGGTTGTGTTAGTGATAATCTGTTGTGATGCAGTATACTATAAGTTATTGACTGTGGATACCAGGGTTGACTTACGAGGGTTTGACTGTTCTCTTTTTCCTCGGTCGATGGACCTGTTCAGTACAATTCTTGACCAATCTTTCACATCTATGCAATGCATGTGTCAGTCCCATTTATGCCATAGCCCCGGATAATTATGGAGAGCTTCCGGTTTGAGCCCCGGCGGACCCGGCAAATGGACCTCCGGATATTCGGTCCCCTCGGGACTCCGTGAAACCAAAGAACCACACCACCAGGAGACAAGAAAGTAAAAGGGGTTGAGTTGAAATACCTATCGCATTTGGCTCCAGGAGAATTGTTTGAGCGTATACATTTGGCTTTTGCCGTAGAGCACTGCGCACAAGCAGCTCCCCATTTAGCCGTTGCGGGCTTGGGTCTGTGAGTGTGATTCTCAACACTCGACATGATAGATCGATCGAGATAAGATCTGCAGTTGCATAAAGAGCGTGCAGGAAAAAGACAGAGCGGTGGACCTTGCAAAAACAGGTGGTCAAGTCCGGCGGACTTTTTGAAGATCTTATAAAAAGAGGCCTGACTTTGTTAAATAGGGTATGCGGTATGCGTTGAGAGATAACTAAGCTGGGCTGGGCTATTTTTATGAAACGACGTCAAATCAGGAGAACTGCGCGGAATTCGTCTTGGGTGGGTCTAAAGGGGGTCGGCGCATGGGTCGGACCTTTTACTATACGCCGTCCTTACTGGTAACCAATCGATCTATGACAATCAATTCAGCTATTCGTAATTGTCTTGTTCATGTCTACAACTATAGTATGTGATTCTCAGAGTTATCAACTGCATTCAACAAATCAGAAGCTGTTTCGAATTGCAACACGACGTATGTAAGCTGATTCTATGAACGCCAATCATTCACAAAACATCTACTAGACCTGACATCTGCATAATGATATCAGAGGAAACAATCACAATGTCGGAACCAAAAACAAGCGTAAGTTGAATGACTGCATGCTCTGCTACTTAGTGACTGCCCAGAAAAGATTGAAACGCATTCTAACAAAAGAAGCCCCGTATCGAGGCACCTGATACAAGCTCCTAGCCTTTGTACGCCCGTATGTCAAATACACCATATGATGATACATGCCGTCCTGGAGTCATTACGTTGTGAAAACTCCCTCGGTCAGCTTACACAACTCCAGAAGCCCGACAGTTCCCATAATTCCTTCTGTATTTCTTCTCGATGTTTTACTTGGATCTCGAAACACCAGCACCAATGACTCCAGGCAGCTTCTCCTCACCAACGCTGAAGAGCATGCCAATGGCCAGGTACAGGATGGTAAGGAGAGAGATGGTAAATCCGGCAAAGAGCCAGAACTGAACACTAATGTCCTGCTTGGAGCAAGCACCGCCAGCCCAGTGTGTGACGCTTCCACTCTTGGACTTGGTACTAAGGCAGTGGCAAGAGAAGCAAGAGTCATCGCCCTTACCGTACCTGCTTTGGCAGTTGCCATGGCCTGAGCAGTTGCCAGTTCTCTTGTTGCACTCAGACTCAGACTTGAAGCACATGGCGGCAGGGATCTTAGAGAACTGGGGAACCTCGGGGGCGGATGAGGTCTCGGCGGCGGCGGGCGCCTCGTGAACCTCCTCGATGGAAGAGATGACGGTCTCGGCCTGTCGGCGTCGAAGGTCGTGATCCTCAGCGGAGTCGGATGACAGAGGGAGGAAAACCAAAGTGGTATCCATTTCGCCTGATTCGGCGAGCTTCTGGAGCTTAGGAAGCTCGTTCAGGAGGGTAGTGGGGTGATCGCCGTCCTTGTTAAAACGTTAGATATGTAGTACAAATATCAAGATGAACAGTCGAAATACCTGAGATCTTTCGTATGTCGCAAAAGCAGCATTGCCACGGAAACAGCTGCCGTCCATAGCGGCGATTCGGTTCAGGGGACAGTCGGGCATCTTCATGATGCTCTGGAAAACTTCAGGATGATCTCCATTCTCCTTGCTTCTATCCATGGTAAAATCGGGCTGCGTGTTTTGAAGCCAGCCGAAGAACGATTCATATTCGAACGTGGGCATGCCATCGATGTTGATAACCAGCTGGCGCGGCGTCGCGGTCTTGTCATCGGAAAACAATGGCGCGGGCTTCTTTCCATATTTGTTCATTAAAGAGATGATTCTCTCCTCATCATCGGAGTCGGTGAAATCGCGGAATGATGGTCCCTCTCCATCGGAGGCGAGACGCTGGTGAATGATGAGGCGTGCTTCGCTTGGAGTGAGAGTCGTCGTGGGCTCGATATGGTGGGATCCTCGTAGGATGTAAACTTTGGCGAGGTCGGAAGCAGAAGCAAAGCCTGCAAGGGCTGCGCTGAGCCCAATGGTGAGCTTCATTTTGATGTGGATTGATGAAGCTTGTTGTCTGGGTCCGGCTGAGATAGCTTGGAGTCGCAAGCTTGGTAGGCAACGCGAATCGGGGATGATGCACGTGTCGGGTTTGCGGCCTGGAGTTGTTCCGTCATACAGTGCATAGAGTGCTGGTGTCTCAGCCAAGAATTTCAACTATCAAGTTCCAAGCATCAATTACTGAAACAACACAGGCATCAGAGCCAAATTTGAGTTCTCACAGAGTCATTATTATGTACTTCGATTATAATAAATACTTCAAAGTCAAACTATACGCCTAAAGCTCTGTTTCTCATCCTCTTCGTACATAGGGGCAGGTGCAGCAGAGCACAGTGCTTTTATGACGCACACGGTCAGTAGCAGATAGTGGGCTCCTAACCGCGGGACAGTCATGGCTTCTATCTCTACCGTTATGATCACTACTTTCACTATCGTCATGATGCGTATCAATCGTTGAATTCACTTCTTAAATACAGAGCAATAAGCTTCGCATTTTTCTTCTTGACAGCAGGGCACTCCCCTTTCTTTGATCGCCTTCGGGCAAAGGCAAAGGCGACATGTTGGCTCGCCAAGCTGTTCTGCGACGAGCAACTCTCGCCCAGCCGACTCAACGAATTCTCGCAAACCAAATTCGACCTCTAAACCGAACGATATCTTTTCTACCATGGCGTAAAAAGAAACCGGAGCCTCAAACTATACCAGTATACTTTGCGAACCCCAATACTCCCAACCATGGCGAATTCAGTCATATGAGTCCGGCGGAGGAGAAGAAACTTTGGAGGAAACTAAAATGGAGTATTCGCCATACTCGCTTCCGGTATGTTGCTTGAAGCTCACGTAGCGCAACTGATAACGCCGGTGCTAACACTTTGTTAAGTCGTTTCGCGTCTACTGTTATCATACTTTACATGTGCTGGCAAATCTTCTGCATTATTGTATTCGATCCCCTATTCGACTGGGCTGATGCTGAATGGGAGGCTTTGTCTGATAAGGAAAAGGAGGAAGCCGAGGCCAACCACGATCCTGATGAGCCGTTGGTGTTCCTCCCCTTTCCCTTCACGACTGAGGAAGTTAAGCAACCACCATATCGTGGTTCAGACCCAGAATGGCAAACATTTGTAAAGGTCAGCCAAGATAAGAAACTCCTACAGGAGATTAAGAATGGTCTGGCAAATGAGATCAAGCGTGGTGTTGAGAGAAACCCGGCCTTTAACAAACTCCTTGGAGGGGAAGTGGCTGTAAGGAAATTCTGGCTTGACATCATATTCCCACCCGCCCCTCCACCGATACACTACGTCTCTGGAATTATGATTGACGAAGAGGGCATCTTTTGGGGTGACCGACCCATTGATTCAACCGCAGCCAGCACCCTCGCTAAAGCTCTTTACCCCAAGGCTCTTGCAATGGGTTGTTGGACTTTTGTCAGCTTTCTGGCAAAACAGATTGCGCAGGATGTTGGGAAAGGTATTGGTATAATCGAATCAGATCCCCCTGAATCTGCTTGGCAACATGTGCCCGTGGGTAGCCTCCCTGGCACTATGCCACAGCAAACCCCTAGAGTGGTGGTCAAGCACGATCCCAAAGCGCATACATCAACGCTCCCACCTGCTTTCAATGAAATCTTGGGTGCTGCATTTGGACCTGATGCGAAACTAGACCCACGTCTCCAAGCTGCCAGCATAGCTGGCGCGTTCGCCTTTTTGCGATATTGGAAACCTACGAGGACTGTGCCCTCGAGAGGGTGCATCAAGGTCGACGGTATTGTCGAGCTGAAGGGAAAGACAGCTGTCATGGCCGTTTTAGTTGCAGGCTACTACGATCCGAAAACACGCCAGTATGTTGCTGTGCAAACTCGACTCAAACATTTAATGCAGTTGAGACAGCGACCGGCGCCTGGTTAAACTAGATCCCCACTACATAATTTATCATGAAAAACAGCGAAGAATTGAGCATGGCTATGGGCGGCGCCTGGAAGGGACTTGATTAAAGATACCATAGGAGTCTGGAATATCAATGTCTGATATTGGATTGATTCAACTAGATCGTGCAACAAGTGCCGTATCGAAAACATTTATATGCGCCCTATAACCCTGTATCCTTGGGTTTCTTCCGCGAATGAAGTAAAAATATGCATCCTTATACCCGCAACACCAATGCCAATCCATTCCGTACCCTACTCATAAAAACTACCACCGAATGCCTCTATATGCATCCAACATCCAGGCTGGACTCGAAGGAACAATACGAGGGGGTGGTGCCATGGCCGTACCTGTAGTCAACAACATTCTATCATACCCCGGCAAACGCATGTGAGACACCTAGTTCCGCAGCACGTTGGCGGTGATGGTGAACACCTCGAGCTCAACCTCTGGACCTCCTGGTACCCGCTCCTCTCGAGGAATAGCAGCAATAAGATGCGTCTCGATGGTGTTGATTCCCTGATGCAGCATGGCCTCAAATGCGCGCTCATGGGGCTGCTGACCAGGAGCTTGATGGTGGATGGGCTTGAGAGGTTGCTTGTTCACTAATGTCCACAAGCTGTACTGTCTGTTTTGCAAGTGGTTGGGTATCGCGGTAACGACAAGGATTCGTGTGAGATGGGATGCCAGGTTGACAGTAGCGAACTGTTCCATCTCCTTAGGGTTTGGCTTGACGGTCGCTAGTATGGGGCTGTGGGACTGAAGGGTTGGGTGAAGTTGTATCTTGACAGTTTCGATGAGAGCATCATCAACACCTGGATTTGTTAGCGAAGGCCATAGAGAAGCAAGCAGTGACAAATTACCTTTACCAGGTCGACGAGGGTGCTTCTGGTCCATATAACCGTTAACCAAGGGATTGGTTATTGGCTGAGGTGGTGCGATAGGAATGGGAGCAAAGACGGGACCAGTTGCGGCTGTAGGAACCATAGTAGTGGCCTGACCAGCATTTAGAGCGTTTTGTGGTTGTGGCACGACGGCCGGTGATGCGACAGGGGCGGACTCTTCTTTCGTGGCTGCTTGTGTAGATGGGCTTGGAGATGGAGCAGCTGAGAGGACAGAAGCACTTCTGGCCTTTTCCAGCTGGGGATTGACGGCCAGAGCCGGTGTAGAAGTACGCGTTGTGCCGTTCACGTTCAGTCCGTTTGCCATCTCTTTTTGCTGAGCAGGCGCTGGCGAATCTGCAGAATCCCGCTGGCCTCCAACGTGAATGGTAATTTTCTTGGGTCCCGGTGTAGGAGTATCACTGGTTCCGCCAACCTTGAGTTTAATCTTTGGTTGCGCGGGTTCAGGGACGTCAGCCTGTGCTTGTTTAAATTGTTCGTAAAAGAACTCCTTTTAAACGAGTTAGCGATGTCATTGCGCATAGCTTCAATTACAAACCTCAAGTTCTTGTGCGACAGTGTAGATTTCGCTACCCTCTTCATTGAAAAAGTAGGCATTGGTCCAAAGCAGTTTTGCTCTCTCCTCAAAAGCAGCCCAGGACTTGAAATCGCTGATACCCGTGCTACCACCTCGACCATGCATGCCCCTTGTTGCCCGCTGCAACTTTCGGAGTGACATGGGGTCACTGATGACTTTATAGTATTCCTTCAGGGTGCGAGGCGGTAGGTTAATAAAAGCTTCGAAGTAAGGGCCATCATATCTGAAATAAGTTAGCAATCGTCCAGACAATTCTCGACCGGGTACGTACCCTGGGTCTTCACGACGTATAAGCTCCTCTACGAGCTTCTCCTGTGCTTGCTGGAAAGACAAGCCCTTGAAGGGCACATTTTCGTACTGGTGGTCGGGCTTTGCCGCGGGCGCTGCTGGCTTTGGCGTCTCTTTGCCTCTTGTTGAGGCTCTTCTGGCTGGCGTACGGTCAGGGCCCTTTCGCTTAAGGGTGATGGTGGTTCGTCTGCGAGATGGCCGCTCTTCTTCCTCTTCCTCTTCCTCTTCCTCATCTTCTTCATCGTCTTCTTTTTCATCGTCATCTTCTGGCTCGTCTTCATTGTCTTCATCCTCATCGTCCTCCTCGGCCTCGCCATCATCTTCACCACCTTCCTCACCATCTTCATCGGGGAACGGAGTCGGCAAGGCCTGGTAACCACGAACTTCATATGCTGGGTTCGTTTTAGTCATGTAATTGCTGACGGCCTTTCTGATTCGTTCCGCGTCTTCGAATTCCGGAGTGTTTCGAGAATAGAATTCCTTCGCGTTGCTGATCATACGTTTGAAGTAACCCTCTAGCTCGGAAAGATCTTTGAATTCGCCGTTGTTTAGTTTGGTCTCGATCATCGATAACGAGATGGGCATGCGCGTCTTTTCGTAATATTCATCGTTTTCATCGCGGGGAGGTAGCTCTTCGAAGTTGGTTGCGACTAGACGGCCACTGTTGATTAGGTCAGTACAGCTAAATAAGGCTGTCTCATGTGCTCAAATACCTTTTGTCGGCAGTTTTCCGAAGGTGCTCCAGAAACGACAACCCAAAAGCTGTTGTAGACTCTGCGGTCTCGCCTTTAGAAAGGTCAAAATCGTTCTAGCTAGTGTTAATCCCAGTAATATTGACATTGCATCGTTGCGCATCAAGTCGTTTTGAATTGAGTTCTGCGACGCATGCGCGCATACGATGCTTTGCGAAAGGATACCCGAACTTACAGTAAGTCTACGACGCTTAGAGCTTCTGTCATCGTTCTCAGCCGAGGAGGCCCCATTGGCCTTGCGTTTGCTTTCCATGGTGATTATAATCGATAGGGTCGCCTAAACTCGCGCATAAAATCGCCATACACGGTACGTGCTTCAAGAAATTCGTCGAGGTACAATTGAAGATCGCAAACTGCAGGCTTGAGGTCGTTGCGACGGCGCTGGTGTGGATTTTGACGCGTGCTGGCTAGTCCAATAATCGCGTCAAGCAGGGTAGTTCCTTAGAACAGGGCAGTTGACAAGGCCCAGAATTAAATAATGCACGGTTGGTAAAATATATACCAGAGCCTTTGCGATATAACGCACCGCTCTAGATTATCGGGGGTCTTTGCAGCGCTTGTAAAAAGCTCCGATGCTGTCGTTTTTGAAGGTGGTGGTAGATGCTGCGGGTCTTGCCAGTATTGCCAGCTGAGGTTTCGAGGTACATGTTGGAGGTACCCGCACTCTGAACCATGTGCGTGCCTGATAGGTCAGTAAGGCAACAAGGCAGAAATATCATTTGTGAGAAAACGCGAACCAAAGCTAACGAATTGCTGAATTATTCCTCACAATAATAAATGATAGTTGAATTGTTGTGGCAGTCATTAAATGTTCAAGCTTTGCCATCGTCTTTATGTGAATTGGGTTTCATGCACTCAACCGTCAGAACAACATCCATGACATCGTCTGCAAGTGATCGCCTGCGCTATGGTCGTTTGCAAGACTGCCTATATCATGATACAGTTCAAACGAAAAGAGATTAATGATGGTTCAATAATAGCAATGAATATTCACATGTCATACATATTGGAACATAATCCGTCGTTTTATGCGGTATCCTATATTGTAGGATAGACCAGAAACGCTTATCCAGTCAACCAGCCGTTACAATGTACGCCGAAAACTTATGGCCATCATGAATACCAGGTTGTTATGAGGGGCACAGAGCTAAGAGCTGGACCCAAATGGCGGTCGTGGGGCAGCTGCTAAGCTCATCAAGCTCCTATTCTTCAACCCCACATTGACCTCATTGTTTAGATAGGAAGCTCAATGACTGCTGCAACTTTCACTTCATCACCATAAAGATTCACAGTAACCTGACCAAAAAGATGGCTGATACACCGAGTGACCCGCCCCCGGACTACGAAAAGTCTGCCGCCAGTCAAAGCAATGCTTCACGACCAGTACGCAAAGGGCCTTTACCGCTAGACCTCCCTATCCTTCAGCACCTCAACTCAAAGCGAGTGATTCTTGCTTCTGCATCTCCTCGCAGGAAGGCATTGCTACAGCAGGTTTGTAAAATCGTTTCATCGGTCTCATTATACGTTCTCACATCGCTTAGTTTGGCCTCACAAACCTTGAAATCCTCCCATCTACCAAGCCTGAGAATCTTGACAAAGTCGCATTGGGTCCATTCGAATATGTGGCTGCGACAGCTCATCAGAAATGTATGGATGTGTACACTACCGCTTTGGAAGTGCACCTAAAGTCTATCCCTGACCCTGATCTTGTTATCGCTGCGGACACAGTTATCGTTACCAAAGATGGTCGCATTCTTGAGAAGCCTCGAAGTGAAGCCGATCATATTCGCATGTTGAAGCACCTTCGTGACCAGCGAATGCACAAGGTACTGACAGCGGTCACGGTCCTTGCTCCCCGGGAGGACGCGAGGGCCCCTGGTTATGAGATTGGTAGCTACACAGAAGAGACCAAGGTGTACTTCTTGAGTGAGAGTGAGGGTCTTCCTGATGATGTGATTGAGGCCTACGTCAAGACTCGTGAAGGCGCGGATAAGGCGGGTGGTTATGCTGTCCAAGGTATTGGCGGTATGCTGCTTGTTGAGAAGATTGAAGGAAGCGTAGACAACGTTGTGGGGCTCCCCGTCAGACAATGTCTAGCTATGGCCGAGAAAGTCATATTTAAACAGCAACAGGACGACTATGATGAGGAGGAGGAAGAAAGTGACTAAATAAAGATGTACATCTGGTGATGGGAAGTTATGGATGCGAAGATTCCATACAATTCGAGCTCGCAGGCAATGCCACTATCCATTGATCAAGTACGACATGGCTGCGTGTGGTTCTTGTTCACATGCAACAATGGCTTGGAGATACGAAGATACAGCAAAAGTTCAATCATGTACCCGAAGATGCACGATGCTACAGTATCCGTTGTGAACTTGTTCTCACGGGACGAAGATATCCATATACAAGGTTCTTGCATTTGGCACGGCACTGCGTTATTAGGAAGGACTCAGACTAATATCTCAGAGCCATTAAAACAGTACCAGCCTACCACATGCAATGAAGCATACCTAGGTACCTTTGAGGAATGGTTTTTATTCCAATGATTGAAGAAAAGATAAATTCACCTTCCATACAGCTTGGTAGTTGTTAATACCTGTCCATCGCCATTGTGTCAGTGGCTGGTGTGCCTTGTACACCTGATTTATTGGGATTTGACTTCACTGGAAGAGTTCGCTATTGATTACAACATTGAAGAATGATTGACCTTGGGCTTGAAGCTAAAAGAGGAAGATAAATATGCCAGAGCCCGAGATGCATCTCTTCTTCCAGCTCTGTGATTTGTTCCTTCCTCAGTGCGGCTTGAGCAGTACCTGAAGTTGACTAGGTAATAAAAGGCGCCTTCTATTTCTGGCAGTTCTGATCTGCGAGTGAGGCAGGTACCTGCGATAAACATTGGTCCCTGTCTTCTTGCTGATGCGGGATGATGCCATTTTTGAGTTAGTTGCCCAGGTCAGGGTCCCTCCTTCCTTTAGTCTGTCGTGCCTTTCACATGATAAAGTCGGGGACTACTTTACCCTTGCATATTGTTTGGAATCTACATCAACATCAACACAAACACGGCCATCACACCTTTACTCTGTACAGAACACTATTCTTCCGACATCCATAAAGTCGCAGACATGTCTTCTCCCAATAACAACAAGTCGCCCTCAGCTGGCAACATCGACGGCGCTGGAGACGAGAGACCCCGGCTCACTGAAGAGGAAAAGAAGCAGAATCACATTGCATCTGGTATGTTGTTTCTTACATGCACACCCTATCTATTGCATGACTCTTTCGTTTTGCATGTCTTCATCCAAGGCCCCTGGCTTATTATTATCATTATTTTGGAAAAGAACAAAAGCGGCGTCAAGCGATTCGCGAGGGCTTTGATCGCTTGACAGAGCTCGTGCCCGGCTTAGAAGGACAGGGGAGATCAGAGGGCCTTGTGCTCAAGCGCACAGTGGACTACATGCATGAGCAGATTGCAGAGCGGCAAAAGCTGATTGCCCGTATAGAAGCCGCCGGTGGCCAGGTTGATGAGCAATATACGCGGTAGGTGATCGTGTGATCAGGTTTAGTATGACTGAGCCAGTCCACTGACAATGTGTATAGGGATTTATATCAGCAGATGCAGCGACTCTCAACTGCGCTAAACCAGCAAAACCAGCAGCTCCAACAGCTCCAACGAAACCAGCAAAGCCAGTAGGATCGGTTAAGCCAGCAAAACAATTCGATAAGCCAGCAAAACCAGCAAACTCAGCAAGCCATGCAAAACATGCCGCAAATGCGGCAACATCAGCTGCTAAACACACAGCAAATCCCCATGATCCACCAAAACCAGCACCAAAACCAGTACTGCCAGCCATACATATTGAACTGGCTAAACCAGCAAAACCAGCAAGGCATGCAGAACACACCACAATGGCGGCAATATCAGGTGCCAATCGAACAGCAAATCCACATCATCCGAAATGAGCACCCAAACCAGCAAGCCATGCAAAACATGCCACAATGGCGGCAATATCAGCCGCCAAACGCACAGCAAGACCAGTACCAAAACCAACATGGCCTGCCATATCTACAAAACTAGCAAAACCAATAGAATCGGCCTGGGAATTAATCTGCTAGCTTGAGTTCTTGACGCATGGTGGGCTTTGCTTCCGATCGTGCTTGAACTTGGAGGCCGTGTTTCAAACAACATTAATCAGCGTTCTGAAGTTGCGTTCCACTTACAGTATAGCGGTAGGGAAACACTGGTAACAGTAATGACCATGCTTTAATAAATAACTTTTTCACTTGTTACTACATTATAAAGATACGTGAGATGTCTACGCGAATGTTTCTACCATGGCCCTTAGCCGGTCTCGCAAATCTTCCGGCGATAATCTCTCTTTGCCTAGCGCAACCTGCTGGTTCTTCACGTCGTCTTCTCCGACAACTAGAATCTGGCTGTAACCATTACCTCGAGCCTCCTTGATCTTAGCCCCCAGAGGTCGAGCAGTTGTATCCACGTCCACTGCCAGCCCAGTCGGTCGAAAAGCATGCTCCGGGCCAGGCAACACACCATTCTCTAGCTGTTCATAGAGCTGCTTGTTTTTTCCAAGGAGAACATCACGTACATTTTCGGCCCAATCCATGACAGGGGCGGAGGTGTTGACTGTGAGGATAATGGCCTGACAGGGATTTAGCCAGAAAGGCCACTTTCCATCGTATTTCTCGATCAAGAGTGCCATGAGGCGTTCGACAGAGCCTAGGACAGCTCGGTGAACCATGACGGGTCGGACGGGTCCGTACTCAGCGAGAAGGGTAGGATCCTCGGTTGTCTCGCCTCTGGCCTCATACTCTGGAGCAGGTGCTTGGTATTCGAGTTCAAATCGCTTGGGAAGCTGGAAATCGAGCTGAATAGTAGCTGTCTGGTGTTCCTTTCCATCGGAGTCCGTGAGAACAATATCAATCTTTGGGCCATAGAAAGCGCCGTCTCCTTCCTTGACACCCCATTCCATACCTGATGCGTCCAGTGCTCGCTTTAAAGCATTCTCGGCCTGATCCCACTCTTCCTCGGTGCCGATGTAGTGGTCTTTGGGCCGAGTGGAAAGCGCCAGACGATAGCTCGCGCCGAAGCGAAGAACTGTGTAAACGACCTTGACAAAATCGAGGGTTTTCTTAATTTCTTCTTCCACCTGGATAGGGCGGCAAAAGATGTGTCCATCGTCCTGGTGGAAACGTCGGACACGAGTAAGTCCACTCAAGGAGCCTGATACTTCGTTACGGTGTAACGGGCTGAAGTCGGCATACCGCACGGGAAGATCCCGATAGCTATGTCGTTTTGAAGCGAATATGAGGCAATGTCCGGGACAATTCATAGGTTTCAAGCCGTAGTCACCCTCCTCTTCCTCTTCCGGTTTCAGATTTTCTTGGTGGCTCCCACAGCATCCATCATGTTGCGGCAGCGGTGGTTCTGTGTTCCCTCTCACAGCGTACATATCGTCCGCATAGTTTTCCAAATGGCCTGACTTGGCCCATAGTGACTTTTTGTAAATGGTCGGCGTGATGACCTCCTCGAACCCATATCTCACGTATTGCTTTCGCAGAAAGTCGACAAGCCTGTTGAAGATTCGCGCACCATTCGGCAGGAATATGGGGGAACCAGGGCTGTAGATCGAGTTGATGAAGAGTTCTTGTTGGGCGCCGAGTTTGCGATGGTCGGGAGGTTCTCGCTTTTCGGTCTTTTGAGAGTAGAATCGACTACGCGAAAGACATTGCGGACATGTCCATGGTCTCCTCAGAGTGGTATTTAAGGCCAAACGGGCAGTTCTTGAGCGTATCATTGCTCATTCGAAACGCAATGGCGCCAGACAATGATGGACGTTCAATATTTGTTGCGGAAATATGACGATCTAAAATTCGAACCCACCTGAGATCGTCTGAAAGACGCATGGCAGCTCGTTACTGCTTAAAGCTTAGCGGACAGCCCGGGCCGCTATTCTTAGCGGTCAGTTATCGCCTATCGGCAGAGGCAGAAGGCTGGGTCTCCAGTGGACGTAGTGGTTGACCGCTGAAGTCGGGTCGCGTCCGAGTGTTTGTTTTGCAGGCAGAGTATAATCATCATATACCGAAATAGTCTCCATCGATAGCCCTACTCGCTTATAATCTAGATCTATTAAATCTTATGCTCTCTGTATGTTTCCCTGTTATGCAGCGCTCATTGACATCTAATGTGGCATGAGCCTTTCTTTGTGCGACTTTGACCCCTCCTTCCTTACGCTAACAGCCTAAGTGAACCCCGCCATTAAACAAACAGAGCAACTGGGTTGAGCATCCATCCATCGGATCTTGGCTAGGCCAAAATTCACGAATCATCTTCATACCGTAACTTAGACTTCGCTCTCCGCAAACGAAGACACCATACTATCCGAGTAGCCATTTATCCTCCAAACCTCGTGCGTTTGGCTCCTTCGACCGTCCTTGCGGCTCTTGCGGACATAAGCCGCCGCTAGCTCACATCATGAGCTTCGCCATCGAAGTCCCGGGTGATGCGAATCCGCTATCCTTGCAGTCACTTTACCAAACACTACAGTCTGCCACTTCACATGAATATGCGCAGCGTCAAGCGGCAGGCAACCAACTAACATCATGGGAGCTTCAGCCTGGCTACTACTCCTCCTTGCAGGTCGGTCTATCAGCAATTCCCAGGCTGTATATACGAATGCTGACCAACAGTTAGGCCATTTATCTTGACAAGTCATTGGCGTACGAAGTCCGATTCCTTGCAATTATCCAACTTAAGAATGGCATCGATCGATATTGGCGGCTATACAACCAGGTCAAAAACAGCATCAAGTCGGAAGAGAAAAGCTTGATACGTTCGCGGTTGTTCCAAGGGTCCATCGAAGAGGAGCACTCAAATCTTGCTCTACACAATGCCTTAGTGGTGGCCAAAATTGTTAGGATCGATTATCCTGGGGAGTGGCCGGATGCTATGGGAAATATTATCGAACTCCTGCGTTCGACACGAAACGGCGATCAAAGGCACCTACATGGTATCCTCGAGATTCTACTTCGCGTAGTCAAGGAACTGGGCACCGCACGAATGAGGAGGAACCAAACCGCTCTACAGTCTGTGACCCCAGAAATCGTTCACGTTCTGTCAGAGGTCTACTCAGAAAAGTCGCAGGCATGGATGGGCTTTCTTACTGGTGGCCCAGGAAACCAAGAAGAAGTTAACTTGGCCATGTTCAACAGCCTGCTTTCTCTTAGAGTACTGCGCCGACTTGTCATCATGGGTTACGAGCAGCCCCATAGCGATAGCACAGTTGAGCAGTTCTGGACTCTATCGCAGACCCAGTTCGGGCAGCTTCTCGGCTTCGTCAGCCATGACTCTACGGTTCCTACGAATTATCAAGATATTGTGGGCAAGCATTTGCTCCAATTCACCAAGCTACACATCGACATGGCGGAGCAGCATGCCGCCAGTTTTGTGTTCCTTCCCAACTCCATTCCTTTAGTACAGTCCTACTGGGAACTTGTCGCCAAATTCGCGGAGGTTTTTGACAAGTCGGGTGGTATCCGACAAGGCCCCTCAGAGACTGGGTCTGCAAAGTCCAAGGTCGAAGGCCCCGTGCTAGAAAGGTTGGCTCTCAAAGGACTGCTGCTCCTTAGATCATGCGTTCGAATAGCCTTCCAATCAGTCCAAACATTTAGATGGAGAAGTCAGGAAACTAAGGCCGATCAAGAAAGGGCGAAGAATCTTGTCAAATCCGAACTTCTAAAGCCCGATCTTGTTATCCAAATCGTCAACTCCATCATTACCCATCTTTTTGTCTTCCGCAAGTCGGATCTCGAGGGTTGGGAGGAGGATCCAGAAGAATGGGAACAACAAGAACAGAGCGAAGGCAATGCTTATGAATGGGAAGTACGGCCATGCGCTGAAAAGTTGTTCCTCGATCTTCTCACAAACTACAAGGACTTACTAGTCCCACCACTGCTGTCATACTTCCAAACAGCCCAAGACCCCCAGGCTGACATCGCCACCAAAGAAGCTGTATATACTGCAATGGGCCTTGCGGCTGCTCACGTCCATCACGTTTTTGACTTTGATGCTGTTCTGGCTTCCACAATTGTCAACGATGCTCGTCTACAGGGCGGCCTCTGTAAGGTGTTGCGCAGGCGAATCGCAATTCTTGTGAGTCAATGGGCGCCTGTCAAACTAGATGACTCTAGTCGGCCGATAGTCTACCAAATTTACCGTCATTTCCTCAACCCTGATGACGAGACCAATGATGTAGTGGTCAGAATCACGGCTGCTCGTCAATTGCGCTGGATCGCCGATGAGCTTGACTTCAATGTCGATGCCTTCCTGCCTTATACATCCGATGTTCTGTCCCAGCTCATTGATCTTGTTCAAAACGTCGAAGTTGACGAAACCAAGCTGGCGATCCTGGAGTCTATTCGAATTCTGGTCCAACGTATGGAAGATCAGGTGTCACAGTTTGGAGACCAACTCATGTCTGCTCTCCCGAGAGTCTGGGAGAATTCAGGCGCTGAAGAATACATGATCAAGCAGGCAGTCACCTCAATCTTCGCGGCTCTCGTTATGAGCATGGGCCCTGACTCTCAGAGGTATCAACATTTCATGTTACCGCTGCTCTCTGAGGCAGCTCGCCGGGGATCAGACCTGCATCTCCATCTCATCGACGAATCTTTGGAACTGTGGAACAACATTCTTATGCAGAGTCACGCTCCGCTGGCTCCTGAATTGGTCAACCTCGCTGAACTTGCGCTTCCCCTCCTGGAGTATGATAGTGAAACGGCCTCTTTGGCTTTGCAAGCTGTGGAGTCTTATATCCTCCTCGCTCCTGCATCTGTGCTTGAGGATAGACTGCGTCGCCCAACCTTGAACGCTCTGGCTAATATCCTAGATTCTAAGAGTAGGGAGCAGGTGCGTCTTGGTACGAGCTGCATCGAGAATCTCATTCGCGCTGCAGTCGAACTTGGTGGATCTACTGGTGTATCGGTCATTCTCCAGGACATGGTCGAAATCGGTTTCATGAACAAGATACTTGGGAACCTTCGCGACGCTTGGGAATCGCATCAGACTACTGGCCCTAATAGGAAGGTCAGCAAGCTGAGCACAATCACCGAGACAGACTACTTCGCAATCTTGGCACGCCTTGCACTTTCGGAACCTACTCTCTTTACCCAGATGCTGACCAATATGGGCTCTCTTGATCAAGTCTGGTCCTGGTTGTCAGAGGAGTGGTTTACGCATATGGCTGGTATAGACCATATCGAGCGACAGAAGCTTTACCTTTTGGGTTTGACAAGACTTCTAGAACTGCCTTCACCTGTGCAAGAACTGGTGCTGAGCAAGCTTCAACAATACTTCGACATGTGGATCAATGTGATTTCCGAGCTGCAGGACGGCGTTGTCAACGGCACTGATACCCTTATCTGGGGTCCGCTGGAGCCAACCGAATATGATACCCCCAAGACGATCGCTGAGTCCAACATGTCCGCCAAGGACCCCATACACACTGTCCACGCTTTCGACTTTGTCAAGTTACGTCTGCAGGATCTGGTGAACAGAGTTGGAGGAGAACAAGCTTTCCAGGAGCAGTGGGCAGCCAACGTTGACAAGGATATTCTGGACAAATTCCAACAGATGGCGTCCGGAGTGCAGCAGCAACAAGAGTAGAAAATGAGCTTGACTCTACGACGCCTGGGTTGGAATGACCCTGTAAGGATGGAAGCGATAATCCGAAATAGCTTTATATCAGAGTTAGATAGAACATTGATACCGAATTGGAATTAGACAACTGGAGGTTTTCTTTTAGAACCAACTTCTTTTGCTCAGAAATTACCCAAGTGACATTCAGAACCTATTTTCGTTTATGTCTCCAGAAATGCCCCTCCCATCTATAGCTTGCTCTGTCCCTCCTCGGGTATCTTGATAACAACCTTTCCCCAGGTACCCCTACCTCCAAGGGCCTTCAACGCAGCTCCAGTCCTCTCCAGACCAACAAACTCCTCATCTGTGTACTCTGTACCCTTGAGCTTTCCCTCTTTCACAAGTCCCATGATGCCCTCCCAGACCTTGGGGATCATCTCCTTCTCATGAATAGAATACGCGCCCCAGTGCAGTCCCACGATGGAAATGTTCTTCAGAAGAACCTTGTTCATTGCCACCTTTTCGATCTTGCCAGCAGCGAAGCCGATGACGAGAATGCGTCCGTTCCATGCTGTGCACTTGGTGGAGAGGTCGACTAGACCAACGGGATCGTAGACGATGTCGACACCGCGGGAGTTTGGTGTCAACTTCTTGACCTGCGCGGGCCATGAAGCGTCGTTGTAGGAAATCACATGGTCGGCGCCATAGGACTTGGCAACGTCGAGCTTGTGCTGTGTCGAAGCTGTCGCAATGACAGTTGCGCCAAAGGCCTTGGCCACTGTTATATATTAGCTTAAGCATGTCCAATGCGTTGAACGTCTCATACCTTGAACAGCAGCAAGACCAACACCGCCAGCCGCAGCATGGATGAGAACATAATCGCCCTTCTTAATGTTCGCTCTCACAACCAGAGCACCATAACTTGTCGGCGCGGTAACAAATAGACCAGCGGCCTCCTTGAAAGACCAGCCATCGGGAACAGGCAGAAGAGTGTTCTCGGCAGCACAGATCTTGGTCGCAAAAGCACCCTGCGACGCGCCAAAGACACGCGATCCTACAGGAAACTTGGGGTTAGAGCCATTGCTAGGTGTGGCGACGACTGTGCCAGCGAATTCGGCGCCAGCAACCCAGGGAAATGCTGCATAGAATTAGTGTCTGGTAAGTTTATTTATGTCGAAGGACCTACGAGGCTGGTTCTGGTATTTTCCTTGGATCTGCAGAATGTCGAAAAAGTTGGCTGCTGCGGCGTGTACTTGAATGAGATATTGATCCGCTAAGGGTTTGGGATCGGGAAGGTCAGTAACCTGAAGTTGATCAGGGCCCTTATCAATTGTTAGTTAACGGTCAATTGGATGCCAGATTTAAAGCTTACCTTGAGATACTCAGTGATTTGGATGCCGCGCATGATGAAGATATTGAAAATGTGTTGATACAATGAAATTCAGTCGCTAAAGTGATTGGGCAGCTCCAGGTACTAAAAGTGTTGTGATGGAAAATTACAAATGATGAAAAGAGGTCATAGGGAGGTTACAAAGACCATATTTATTTAATAGCTGGCGTCGGGTACCTTGTTGCGGCAGCATGTTCCAGAGTCTGGGGTTACGCGGGGAAGACATCCATGAGCCGAGGCATCTTCCCCTGCAATCGGCCCCATCGTCACACCCCAGCTTCACTCAACTTTAGCACTACTTTCACTCAGTACAATTATACCTTCATTGGTATTGAACACGCTGAAAATGATATTCTGTTTTGTCCTAACAACATAACCGAACCATGCTTCCTTAGGATATATCTATCCTAGTGCCAAACTGTATTAATCAAGTTGCTTGACTTATTCTCGTCACTCGTAATACCACGCCTCGCTGAGTAGAGTGACTAAATCCTCTACTTAGAAGGCCCAGAGTTAATTACCTGCAGTCTGTACGTAGACTATCCAGACAGAAGATGCTCGATGGCACCCTGGACGCTTCCACCGCTTCGTCTCAAGGCGGCAACGTTTCGATCAAAGTCGAAAAATCCCATATCGTTCAGTTGACGCAGTTGCTCGGCGTATCGCTCCTCCGGGGGTCTGTTGTCAGCAGGCGCCGGGGGGCTCGCGCCCATTCCACCGCCACCAAACATTTGCATCATCTGCTGCATCATCTCCGGGTTCATACCGAAGGGGTTGTTGGCCTGGCCGCCTCCAGCGCCCCCTGCACCGGGGAAGAGTGCTGCAAATGGGTTCGGGGGAGCCTGGCCAGTGGTCGAGCTCTGCTGTTCACCACCTTGGGCGGGTGTTGTTCCAGAAGTTTGCGCACCAGCCGCATTGTCAGTAGCGCCTTGGCTAGGAGTGTTGCCTGAACCTGTCTGTCCTTGCGGTTGAGCAGGGCTTCCATACATTTGGTTCAGAGCTTGAAGCTGCTGCATCATCTGTGAAAGATCGGGGGGGTTGCCTCCGCCTTGGCCTCCCATCAAGCCTCCAAGTCCAAACAATGGGTTTTGTTGGCCAG
Source organism: Fusarium incarnatum (assembly GCA_004367075.1). Classification (NCBI taxonomy): domain Eukaryota; kingdom Fungi; phylum Ascomycota; class Sordariomycetes; order Hypocreales; family Nectriaceae; genus Fusarium; species Fusarium incarnatum. The sequence continues at coordinate 26,391 of QGDZ01000166.1, read as the reverse complement.
AAGGTGTTTGGCCAGCATTGCTCTGGGCATCGCCGCTCGCTGCTCCTTGAGGTGTCGTGTCGGTAGCCCCAGGAGCAGGAAACCCACCGGCTCCTCCGCCCTGCATGTTTCGTTGCATGCGCATGGCTTGTGACATCATTTGAGGGTCGGTCATCATCTGTCTCATCATAGGGGAGCTGATGATCTCGCGAGCGTTGGGTACATTTCGCAGCATAGGGTTCGATTCGATAAGCATGTTGATGAAATCAGGGTTGCTGAGGGCTTCGTTCATAGACGATTGAACGTTGGGATCGGACATGAGTCGCTGAATGCGTGCCTCATCCATAGGAGCACCCATCTGAAGGTATCTGTCAGCAAGTAGCCTCATCATGAAAGGGGAACCACACGTACACCACCATCGGGTCCGAACATATCAAGTCCCGGAAGACCATTTCCAAAACCGGCGTATCGAGCACCTGTGAGGCCAGCAAATGGCTGGTTCGCGGTACCTGCAGCCATGTTGGCCGGGGCAGGAGTAGCTGTGGAGGCACTGGCGGTGGGAGTTTGGTTAGGTTGTTGATTGCTGGCGGCGCTCTTGACCATGTGAATTGTGTTATTATTCTTAATCTTGTATGTGCTCAAGGCATCGTCGTTCTTCATGACCCGTCCAGAGTAAATAAGACGTTGGCGCTCAGGGGGAAGGTTCTCCATGTCCTCGGCGGCGAGCTTAGTTTTGAGATCGAGGACAGTCGCGGTGTCGCTCATGGTGATGGTGTGGGAGCCCTCGCCAGACTTCACCTTGAAGGTGATCTGGGTTTCGGTGCTCGGCTCAGGATTGTCGGCCATGGTAGCGGTTGTGTTGTGCAAGACTGAAGATATGGCGTGTCGCGGCGCAACGAGACGAGACGAGGGGATTGAGAAGTGATAGCGGGGGGTTAGGCGGATGGAGCAAGAGCGGGGAGAGCTCTTGGATGATAGAGGACTAGACTATCGCAAGTGTTATGCTCAGAGTTATTCTGATAGCGGATATCGAAAAGATTATTAAGTTGTTAAGACAGGTGATCTCTTAACAAGTTTTGAAGAGGCGAAGTTGAACCTAAAGAAACCCAGAGAAGAGCAGGTCTAGTGTAGGATGAAACGCGGCGCAGGGAAAGGGAAGCCCGGCTCGGGTTGTACTGCGGTTGCCCAGTCCGTCAGGGTGTCAGAATGATTGGCCGCTGATGGCTCAAGAGACAGAATTATGTGGTTATTTTATGATGACTTGGACGTGTATCTAGACTGAGTTATTTTGGCGCCTTCAGCCTTAATTCTGTTACCCACTTGCTGCTCCAGCTGTCATTAGTGACGTGGGGCAACTTTTTGGCTGAGGGTCTAGAGGGTGTCAGTACCAGGGTGCAATCAGGTGGGTCGAAGAAAAAGCGAGACTTCCAAGCTAAGGGTATCATAAAAGCTAGGACAGTTTACCCTAAGCTTAGTATATAATGAAGTCTAAGTTATTTTGTCAATAGACTTCTACGTCCTGGTTATTTTTCGGACCGCCTGGCAATGACGCGCAGTGGAGAAGGGAACGTCAAGTCGATCAAGCAAGAATTGGAGAAGATCGAAAAGAGAAAGTGTTTTGTTAATGGAAGGGTTTTGCTTTTTATGAATACCTATTAGTGACAGTTCTTTCAAAACATTAGGGAAGTCGTTATTCTTTTTAGGTACCTGTATAAGAGGGCATCTAACTCTTGTCTATTGACTTCATGACCAACGCCTGTCTGGTTCCATCACCATCCACCATCTTCTGTAGCCAGATTACTCCTTGATCTAACCAGGTATGCATCATCTCGGAAGATAAATAAAATTGCTTCCTTTTTAACCGACGATGAGGACGTCATACAATTGTTCTTCAACGTTTTGCGTGCGGCATTTCATTGACTTTAGGCTGCAAATAAACGGGTGATTCAGGTACGATTGACTATTGAAGGTGGATGCATGGGTGATTGTAAGCATGAAACGATCGAATAGATAAACCACTATCACGGATTAGGAGAATATTGCTTCATCACGGAGATTCAGTGAACAGTACCTATTTTAGGACGTATGCCCAGTGTTTGTGCAACCACAACTGCATCGTCAAGTTCATCCAAGGTGATACTGCCTTCCATGATTTAGGGTAGCCAACTAGCGCTGTTGTGATGTTCAGTAAAGTAACATGGAACCTCACCTCAACTCATCACCTGCAATTATCACATCTGTTCTTGAAAACCATCGGTCTCATCGTCAAAATGAACCAGATGAAACTCATGCCTGGATGATAATCGCTCACGATCGTACCAATCTCACTTGACTCAACAACAAACAATTCACTGGTTTAACCCAGTGAACCCAAGCCCATCATGATCCAGGGAATATTCTATGCCAGGTTCTTCCCTCAAGAAGGTAACGAAACCAGTAATTTACATATATGAGCATCCCTAATCTTCTTATTAGGTCCCAAGATTGTCGCCCAGTCTCCTGCGGGCTGCATCACACCTGTGGAAGGCTCGCCTAAATCCCCTCTCATTGACTTTGACGTGCTTCACGAGTACATCATCCCCAGACAGGCCTTCTGCAATCGCTACCTGACCATCAACACACCTGATGGAAAATATACCGTCCTAGGACATCCAGTGGTTATCCCTCATACGAAGTACTCGCGAAATGAATTCATCTTCAACTTCGGCCTCGTTCTCGACGCCGATGTGGACCATGTGCCCTATGAGCGCGTCGTTCGCGGCCTAGCTTCTACTTTCTCTGAAATGGAGAAGCAGAATGAGTATCTGAGTCAGAACGCGGAGACTAAAGGAGCTGGAAGAAGACCTATTGACAGTCTGTTGGAGATTGTCAAGGAGGATCTGGATAACTATGGAGAGTGCATGATTCCTGTTGGTAAGTTACCATGCGCCGTTTGTGTAGACCTTATACTGACAATATACAGATGAGGCCAACACCATCAACATGAAGCTATTCCCTCACCATATTGACCCTCCGAGAGTTCGCGGCTGGCACGTCCCTGTACCCAAAGCCAAATTTGCCGATATCATTGATCCTACATGGGATCTCACTCTACAAAAAGTCATATCTCATATCGATGGCGTCTCCGATGTTCGACGCATCGCCCACGCAGCTTCAGTCTCACTTGAGCTAGCCAAAACCGCACTTCGACACCTTCTCTACTACGATACCATCCTTCTCCTTGACATGTTTTTCTTCAGTGCATGCTACGCACCTCGTCCTGGCATCCACGACTTCATTCGAAACGTTGACGGCATGGTAGATGAGTGTGCTGCGTATGTATCTCATGGCCGTGGCCTCGTAAGCAACTATCATCTCATCAAGCTCATGTCCACATTTACTCCTGGCAAGTCTGTCATGGAATGGCTCAAAGGACATCAAGACGCAGGGTTCGAGGTTTTACGATTTGTCGATGTCCGCAGGTTCGTCCAGTTTGGTGTCATTAAAGGCTGTATCTACAGAGTCCACAAATTTGTCGTCTCCAAGCAATACCTAGCTGCTTTGGCATCTGGTCAGAGTCGGCCGATGCCAGGAGGAGATCCGCTGCAGAAGTACACAGATGGCTGCCATCATTTCGACCAGATCATCACAGAACAAAACTTGACGGACGGCGATATCATGGAGAAGCTGAAGAAGTTACCGGTTCCTAAGGGCGATCTAGCAGTCTTCTACAGATAAACAGAACCGGTCAGTCGTGTCATACCCATGAGTTATATACATTTTACATCGTTTCTATGGTATCATGCGGATTACAATATAGTACAGTTTTATCTTACACGGCAACAGTGTGCCGACTTTTTGGAGCCTCTTTATTTGTCCTTGTTCCCACCTCTGGAGTTGTTTCGTTCGCGGATTTCTTGCTTGTCAGGGAGTTCAATGTTGGGGTTGTTGGCAACTCTGAGTCTGTCCCTTTGCCTTTCCGCCATTCTGGTAAGCTCCATGTCCGACAATTCCTGGCCGTCCTCTGCCACCTGTTTCTTGAGCTCCTCCTTTAGCCTGCGCATGTGGCCGGTGTAAGGCTGGCCAGGATAGATTTGACCACTCCTCTTGAACTCCTCATCATCGATTAGCTCGACAATGCGTACATTGTGCTTGCCCTTTCGCATAATGAGCATGCGCTCGTCGATAAGGAACTTCTTTGTCTCCTCGGGGAACCAAGCCTTCATGGGTGTCCAGGACAGGTTTCCAGGGACAAGGCCTCTCTTCTGACCAGGCTGAGCAGCGATATAAGCACCTTGCGCGGAGAGGAGGCGTTGGCCGTCACTGCTGCTGGAAGCCAGACCGCATGCGTGAAGGATTTTGGCAGGCGAGGAATCCATAATGGAGCGGGGCAGTTGAATGTCACTTCTCGGAGCAGTGTTGGGAGTAATAATACCGGATTCCTCCGTAGGCTCGCCAACAATGCCGCGTGGCTTCGTACCGAAGCGGAATGCATGCTGCTTGGCCTCCTGGACAGCCTTTTGTCCACCGTGGATGAGCGAGACAAACTCGAAAGCAAGAGCGTGCTGCGCTTTGCGCTCTGCAGGGTTCTCTCGGTGCTCTTCCATAAGCTTGGAAATCTTCTCCAAAGGCATGAACGTGAACAGCTTGAGAAGCTTCTCGACCTCATCATCTGAACGTCGTACAAAGTACCCATACAAATCGAAGGCTGTCGTCTTGAACTCATCGAGCCAAACAGCGTTTCCTGCGCTCTTGCCAAATTTGGCTCCAGAAGAGTCAGTAAGTAGAGGAACAGTGAATCCAACTGGCTCGTGGTCCCAAGTTGACGGCATCTTCAGGTGAGGAGCCTCTTCGGTTTCGCGGATGGTCTTCAGAGCATCGATACCGGCGGTGATGTTGCCATACTGGTCAGAACCTCCGATCTGCATCTGAATACCGAGCTTGTTGTACATGTGCCAAAAGTCCCATCCCTGAAGGAGGGGGTACATGAATTCGCCCAGTGACATTCCGTCGCCTTCAGTCATCTTGCGCTTAACGCTATAATACTGGGTTAGGACTCGGAACAGCTTTTTCAAAGGATTGAGAAACTCACGTATCTCTAGCCAGCATAGGTCCGATTCTCGTATGCCTGGCTATCCTCTTGGCGAAGTCGTAGAGAGTGAGGTTTCCCAGCCACATGTTGTTGTTCAATAACCGATGAGTGGCAGCCCAGTCCTTTTCGTAGCCGTACTTCTCCCTCAATACTTGTACATTTTGCCATATCTTGGTCAACTGGACATGTATCTTGGTGATGTTCTTCGAAATATCTGCGTTGGAAAGAATCGCTCGGCTTTCAAGTCGGTCGGTAGGGTCACCAATGCGGGCAGTCGAGCCACCGATCAAAGTAACAGCAGGATGGCCATGGAACCACAACCAGAACATGGGCATCATCGGTAGCAAATGACCGACATGCATTGAGTCGGCGGTAGGATCAATACCGACATAAGATCCTATTCTCCTCGCACGCATGATCTCCTTGATCTTCTCGGGTGTACTGTAGTATAAGTTAGATATAGTGCTTTGAGCATCACTCCTAGCGTCGCATACCCTGCCACATCCTTGATATATCCTCTCTCTTCAAGAATGTCCCATGCGTGTGGGATCTCTCCATTCTTGATCTTTTCGCCCTTCTCTTTCCATCTTGCTTCGGCCTCGGCAACTTTTTTGAGGTATGATGTCGCAATAAATCGAACTTGGGATCGTTGCCCACTAAGACATGTCGAATATATAGCAGGTCGTGTGGACGGGAACTTCGAGATGAGGGCGCGACTCGCCATGACTGAGGTTGCGAGCGAAGCGCTCAGTTTTTGATAAAAGATTAAGAGCAGAAGTAAAAGACTGTCGACATGTGAAAATTCCAATCGTATTCAAACTCTACCCACGCTTGGAGAGCTTGAAGCTGCTAGCACCAAAAAAATCCCCAAGCGACGTCGGACGAGATCCATGTTCAAAAAAGTGTTAACCAATCATATGTGATCATGTCTAATTGACGTTTATTGGACCTTAGCGACCTCAAAGTATCCACACCACAGGGAAACCTTCGGGACGCATCCAACCAATCACAAAAGATGTAATTCGAGATCCTCGGCAATGAGGCTGCTTCAGTTCCGGGTCGGTTTGAATTGAAGGATCCCATACATCATCAACTCTACTCCCGAGCCTCTCGAAGCAGCCACCAATTGAGTGCCGCGACAACACCACAAGAAACTCTCAAAAGACTTCAAAATGGCCTCAATTGCGCGTTCCTCTCTGCTTAGGCAGACCGCTATGGCCTCTCGATTGGCCACTGCTGCTGCCCCCGCGACCCGAAGCGCTTTCATGCCTAGCATCCGTACTCAGGTTAAGGGTGTTGCTGCTTTCCACAACACTACTCGACGATCTGCTATCCTCCCTCCCGGACCTCGTACGTTATATATATGTTCAAAGATTAGTGATTCTTGCTAACTGGAACCTGCAGAGCGCATTGAGGGTGGTGGTACGAAACGACTTTCCCAGAAGCTTGATTGCAACTCGACTGGCTTCACATGATAGACACCTCGATAGCTAACACTTTAACCCATAGTCAACGACCCTGCTCCCATCCCCGAGCCCAACTCCGCCCACGGTTCCTACCACTGGACTTTCGAGCGTCTCCTCGCCGCCGGCCTCGTCCCCTTGACCGTCGCTCCCTTCGCTGCTGGTTCTCTCAACCCTACTCTCGACGCCATCCTCTGCAGTGTCCTCCTCCTCCACTCCCACATGGGCTTCCAGCAGGTCGTCATCGACTACATTCCCTCAAGGACCTACCCCGGTCTCCGTAAGACCTTCAACTGGCTCCTCAACATCGCTACCGTCCTTGTCGGCGTGGGACTGTACGAGTTCGAGACCAACGACGTTGGTATCACCGAGGCTGTCCGACGAGTCTGGAAGGCGTAAGTTGGTAGATGGGTTGATTGATGTATGTGTATGAAGGAAGCATATTATTGGTAGTATTACTTGTCGCGCAGGGCTGTGACCGCGGGCACCTGTATAGAAAAATTTCCTTTGAGTTATCGAAGATTGCGTCAATTTTATATAAGACGATTCTCTTTTTCACGCACCAGGAACTACGCGATTGTTGTCTTGCATCTGCATCGGAGCGCTCCATACTGACGGCTACATCATAAACTAACATCACGATCAAGAATCAAAATGGGATTGCGTCAAGGCAGTTGTTCTACTATTTCAATTCAACGATATGTTTATTACTAGTTTCAAAACATTAACCCCATTACTACAGGCCAATTTCATTTCACATGATCAAATAGTTAGCGATGTGATCTCAGATCCTCCAGCTCGATCCATCTCAGGTGTAGGAGGCGGCAAGTTCTCAGACTTTGTGCAGATCCAGCAACTGGCATACATGTTGACTCGATCAATGCAAGCTCCGTCAATGCGAGCGCCGTGTCGCTTGGGAGTGAAGCCATGGCTTTCAAACTCCTTGATATACCAAGGAGTCAAAGCAGAAGAACGAAGCAGGACACGGCCACCCATTGCCAACGCCCGGTTGAGCTTTGTAATCTGAGCAGCAGCGGCACGAGATCCGGTATCAAACCAGTCCATGCTGTCCATGACAACAGCAACGGTCAAAGTACCAGGAGTAATGCGCGCGATAACCTCCTCGAGCTCATCGGTGTGAATGCGAAGACCGTCAAGAGCGTTGGGACGAGAGAGCTTTGCGTGGGCACGGGGACTGAGATAGTCGGGATGACACTTGGGTGAGAATTTGCCATCCATGCAGACATAGTAGTAAGGGTTGTCAGCAGCGATATGAGTCTCCTCCGCAACAGGATCGAGAGTGTTGACCATGTAGTGCCAGATGGCGTGGGAACGAGTGTTCTTAGCAGTGGGCCTGGGGCCCTTAACCAAGTCTGAGTCAGCATGATCAGCCTCGATCATGGCCAGCTGGTTCTTGGGAACACCAAGTGCAGCCCAGAGGAAGCTCTCCTGAGACACGACCAAATTGCAGACAAGCTTAGAGAGAAGCGCTGGACGGATCTTGTGGCGCCAAATCTCTCGCTGCTCGTTGAGAGTCTTGGCTTCGAGGAGTTGCTTCACAGCCTTCTGCAGGCCGAAGAGTCGAGCGATCCAGCGGAAAACACGAATGGCGTGACGCGAGCCTCCGGTATCGTAGAGACCGTGACCGCTGCTGTTTTGGAAGACGTGGACGTTCTTGAGCCAGTATTGGAATGCGCGACCAGAAAGATGAGGAGAGAGCTTTGTGATAAGAAGCTGACGGAACTGGGGGTGCTTGCCGTCACCAAAGATCTTCCAGAAATCCTCATAGGGGAGGGCAGTATACGAAGCTGCCTTGAGTTCGAGCAGATGGTTTTGTGTGGGGTTCAGATCCACGGCATGAACACGAGCAGGGCTCTGGAGGAGATAAGAGAGGATGTTATCGCCAGCGGAAGTGATAGCAAGGACCTTGTCATCGGCACCAAGCTTCAAGAGGCGCTCGTCGACACGGGTGTCTTCCCATGTGAAAGCATAGATGTACTCATCCTTGAACTGGGTGTGCTTGGGAAGCTGCTCATCGTAGTAGATGCGCCAGTGGTGGTTCTGGTAGAAGAATGATGGGAGTGGCAGGTTGGAGGAAAGGTTCGAAACAGCAGTGAGGAATGCTTTGGAGCGAATTTCGGGAGCTGATCTCTCAATGGCACGAGTCAAAGCATCTCCGTGGTTAGCAGGATACAAGTAAGGAGACTCAGTGACCAAAGCATCAATGCGCTCAACGATCTCATGGGGAAGACTGGACGACGAGAAAGGCTTCTTGTGGCATCCAAGCCAGATGTAGTAAGGAATGGCTCCCAGTCCCTTGTTGCGGGTGTTGACGTTGAGAACAGTGCCAAACTTGTACTCGAGATAATCTCGACGACTGGGCTCAAGGCCAACTCGGTCGAGATCGAACCAGGATCGCCAGAAGCTTCGCGACAAGAAGTTGACATGACGATCTACAAGTCCGCCAGTGTAGTTTCGGAAGGCAAAGTCGACCTTGTTCTGCACATAGAAGTCTACAACGCCCATGATACCCTGAGGCGACAGCAGTGAAGTGACAGAGTCGATAACCGAGTAGTAGTCAGGCTGGTTTCCAATTAGTACTTGATCAAGTGACTAGACCGGGGAGCTTACGATCATGGACAGACTGTATGACATGGTGATCAAGTCTGCTCCACCAAAGTCTGGACGAGGCTTATCAAAGTAGCTCAAGGCTGGGGAGCGGGGGGGAATTGGCTTCGAAGGCATTCCAGATTCATAGTCTTCAAGACGAAACTTGCGAGCATCCTCACAAACCACTTTGACATTTTTCCAGCCAAGGCGTTCGAATCGCTTTCTCGCCACCTCACAGAGAGACGGGGAAAAGTCAACGAGGTATACGCTAGAGAAGAAGGTAGGGACATCGACGAATGCGCCCATGGCCTCAATGTTGAAGCCAGTACCGCCGCCAATCTAAGAAATGGTATGTCAGCTATTGTTAGAACATGATGGTGTTCAATCGAGACTCACGTCAACCCAAATTCGCTTAGTCTTGTTGCCATCTTTAGAGGCAGTTTCTTTTAGCTTTGCCTGCATCTGTGCGGCGACAAGAGCCAACATATCCTCACGGCCACGGAGGAGGACCTTTCGGGTAGCATCATAAGCACCGGCTTGCTTCTTGTAGAAGCTCTCAAGGGCATCTTGTTGGTTACCCTTAGAATCACCCTGATGGGGTTTGAGGAAAGAAGAATAAAAGAAGAGGAAGAATGACTTGATTAAGCCAGGGGCTTCGTCCTGGCTCTTACTGGAGAAGATTGAGGTAAGGCCAACGATACTCAGCGCTGTCGTGATGATACAGGCGACAAGAGACTGGGCGTTAGCCAGAGATAACATGTTACCACCCTAGGAATTCGGTTAATAGGTACAGGAATGGAGGATTGAGTGAGTGCATACATGAGAAGCCATGGTACTCTCTCATTGTATGCCGAGAGAATAAGTGTTGAAAGAAGGGAGCTGTGTAAGCTGTGTTGAAACCAGTTCACACGATCAAGTTGAAGATGACAGGAAATTAGAAAAGAAGAACGAGACAAGCCAGGGATATATACGTCGGCACACTCGAGCAAACACGGAAACAGATCTGGAACTCAATTCGGCAACAATGGTCTCGGCAGAAAGGCCATGACGCCTCATGCACATGTCCTCGACGCGAATTGACTTGCTCTTGACTGCAGGACCCTGTTGATCTACTAAACCCCACTAGATAGTCATGATAACCCCGCCATCAGTGTTCATTCTAGGCATGAGCCTAGAGGTGGGTAACGGGGGTGGGAACCAATAAGTGAAGCACATGTTCATGGTTGATAGAGTCTCAGGGGTCTTGCAAGGCTGCGGCGGCGGCAGACATGTGCCATCCTTCGTTCGCTATGAAGAGTTGGTGCTCTCTATAGCGTGTGAGTGGGGAATACGTTGGTATTGGTTTCAACTCTGTAGAGACGACGATCTCTGGCTTGTGAAGTCGAAGACGATGAGAGCCCTTGAATACGGATGGCCATGACACGAAGTAGAGTTGGTGGCAGTGCCAATATCAATGAATTGGGTCTTCACCTGAGAAGGATATACTCACAATGCCTCCCAATTGAGATATAAATGTCAGCATTCTGCAATTCTTTGTTTGCTTTGATGAACCATGCTTGGAGTTTTCGTATTAGTCGGTCGTTCCAAGTTGCAAGTCCAGCAACCAATCAGAGCAGAGCAGCCCACCACATGTAGAATTCAACACCAATGTAAGGAGACCTACAACAGCCTCTAGGATTGTAGTGAAAGTGGCATAAACAGTAGAATCGTTCTTCGTGGCAATAAAGAAAGGACCAATCGAGTTACACGGGAGTTATCGGTTGTTCCAGCCCTTCTGATGCCTGCGTAGAGAATTGCCATCATCGAATAACAATAGATAGAGAACAAGCGCTCCGACGAGCCGGAATAAGACGGCCCTGCGTATTAAAACAGCCAGAAACTTATAACAAGCATACAGTACCTAATACGCTCGAATTTTATTGACTCGGAGGCATGTTACGGGATGACTGCAAGCCCAGATTGGTGCAAACTTGTAATCCCAGTTGCTTGAGCAGAATTAATGACAATGCATATGTCAAGATAATTATCTAAATCAATCTGGATTCTGATGTATTCAATCATTTGCATTGTTGGGCTCTTGATATAAACCGCTGGTGGCAGCTGGCAGCGTCAGTTTGATGTTTGTTTATCCTTGTGCCGTGACCTGGTTGAGGTATCTTGTTCCTGAACCCCGGTAATTCCATTGATATGGGTTTATCACTGTAGTAAACATTCAAAGTTTCAAAATTACAATGCTGATTGATGTGAATGCAAACGGAAGTAACATAATCCTTTCATCCGTATCTGCTGTAAGCTCTGAAACCTCTGAACCACTCACATCCTTCCCTTCCCCTCCACAGCCCACAGCTGAAGCGAGAACTTAAAGTGGACATCAAGGGGTAACGCAAGCAGGTACGTACCGACCACCACCTGCCCTGTGACGCACCTCAGCATCGCGCGTTTAGAGCCAAGCCGTGTCGTTCTCTTATTCAGCTCGTCGCATTTCATCAAACGCCATCTCCTGAAGCTTTGATACCATCTCATCAACCCATTTAATCAACATCCTAATCAGATCACGCTGGTCGCACCACCAAATACTCGCCATCATGCCGCCTGGGTCGAGTCAGAAGGGGACGGGCAAGAAGAACTCGGCAATACAGAAGCAGAGCCGCAACACTACGCCGGCTCCAGTCGCGACAGCTAGCCTACCTCCACAAGATTTTTACGATCCAGACTATCTAAACACGAGAGTTATCCTTTTCCGCAATCTTACATACGACGACATCGTCGACCAGTCTGCCTCCAATGCGACCATTCCAGATTCCAAGAGCCTCGACGGCATGATCGAACGATTAAAGAGCCTATCAAATATTATGGAGAAGCGCTCGACGTTTTATGACCGCGGCATGAGACATTTGGCAGATGAGCGTAAGAAGCGACCATCTGAAGATTATGGGAGCCGCGCCGAGGGTGAACAAGAAGGAAAACGACCAAAGCATAAAAGAAAGAAGCCCGATTCACTGGCACCGCAGGAGACTAATGTTGGTATGTTGATTTACTATGCGCCTAATGCATGCGCCGGCGAAAGTCGGTTGTCGGTGCAGGCAGCTGCCTGCCACTTTAAGCTTGTGAATAAACGAAACTAATTTCCAGCAGAACGTTCGTCGCCGCTGCGAGATTCTAAAAACCGCAAACACGACCGCGACCCAAGCTCTCCTTTGTCTCCTACACGTGCTGGCTCACCTGGTGATGGTGACAAGAAGCCAAAAACGGAAGAGAAGAAAGAAGACGAAGACGAATCCTCCAGTTCTGACGACGAAGGCGCGCCACCCCGGCGCGAACAACCCCAAGCCATGACATTCGGCGAAGACCCCTCGACTTTTCCCGATCCTACGATCTACGAAATTAGACCAACTTATCCTGGGATGCCCGATGAGGAGCGCAAAGAGATTTATTCAGTTTCGACCTACCCCCCTTCAGATCTTGCGGACCTTATTGCTGGCGATCCACCAGACAAGGACTTCAGCAGTGCCAAGCCCAACAGTCAGATCAACTTCAGTACATTCTCAACGTATGTCGAACCATTTTTTCGACCATTCTCAGAGGAGGACTTGGCCTTCCTGCGTGAACGAGGAGATCGTGTGACCCCTTTCGTTATGCCCAAACGTGGCAAGCGACACTATACAGAAATCTGGGCGGAGGAGGACGGCGCCATGTCGATCGATACACCACAACAAGGACGCGACAAGCTACCGCCAAATCAACCACGAGGAAGCATCGATAACATGGACGACGATGTTGGAGAAACCGACAAGCTATCTGTTGGCCCTTTTTTGGCTCGCTTGATGCAAACACTCAGGCCTGAGGCTCGTGCCCAGTCTGTCGATGACAAACCTATGATAAATGGAATCACCAATGGAGACGTTATCATGAATGGTGATGCCGATGGTGACGATAAGCCTGCCAGTACCGACGACAAAGCAATCCAACAACCCGCAGCCTTCATGCCAGAATCATCGACAGAGGCGTGGAAGAAGGCTTCGCACCCCAAGTTGGAATACTCTCAAGTTGACGAACGTATAAAGCAAGAACTCCGGCATATTGGGTTTCTACCTTTGGAAGGATTGGAAGCAGAGTTCGACGGGCACTACGATGACGAGGTCGCAGCAAGATTACGCCTTTTGCAAAACAAGCTAAAAGACCAAATGTTGATCAACAGCGCACGCAAAGCTCGCATGACAGATCTCGTACGAGAACGGATGGCATATCAGGAATACCAAACAATCTTGGAGGATCTCGACTCTCAAGTACAGGCCGCATATCTCAAGCGGACCAGGACGATGGGTAAAAGCAAGAAGACAAAACGGCCCGGAGGTGCAGGTGGCGGCAGCCACTTTGTGGGAGGCGCTGCGGGCACCGCTCGACCTGGCATTGGTGATCTTACAAAGACACTCATGGAAAGGCGAAAACGATGGATCGACACTATCGGATCTGTGTTTGACGATGAAAGTCTGCGTAAGGTTCCAAGAATGGAAGACCCTGAAAGTTCCATCTTCAAGCCTACGGATATGGCGGAACTTATGAACAAGGAAAAGGAACAGTGGGATGAGGAGGTGGAAGAGGAATAGCAGTCCTATAGCCATGCCAATCTCTTCTGGTAGATGTTGATTCGAGGAAAGGCGTTTGACGGTACAAATCGGAGTTGAGGTTTGATCAATTGTGTTGGAAGATACCACCAATTACTATTTACTTAAAGAAATGGATACAGCATGAAGACTACGAGCTGAAGCCGAAGTGGCTGAGTTACAACTGTATATTAATAAGAGGGTAATGGAATACTCGCGACCTATTGCTTAGAGTGCGGGAAATAACAGAAACCGACATGCCTATCTAAACTACGAACCTGGAAGTGAGAGAATTACTCTGACTTCTTGACCTAGAGCCAAGCGTCTTGGTATGCTATACTTGTAGAAGTGTATCTTGTGTCCAATTGGCTGCTCTACAGATACAAACCAATTAAGATAGATCCTTTGAAGCGTTATCGAATATGTATAACAGTGTACACAACCGATAAGTTCAGAGCCAATGGCAGTTTGAATCGGAAGTATTCGCTGATGTAAATCCCTGTCAAGGACGGGCGCAAGTATGTGACCAATCGATCGACCTCTACTTATCAATAAGACGGAACCCCAAGAAAGTGCCGTTATCTTTAAGCTACAGTGGGGGAAATAGAGAGTGAAGGGTATGTTACGCCCGAATAAGTCATGGTGGAAAGTAAGGCCTACCAGGTCCAGGTCCAGGCCTGATACGGCTATTCCGTGCCGAGAAAAAGGTGCCATGCCATACTACTACTACCTATTCTTCACTCTTCCCCTTCTTTATCTTGATCCCTTAAACCTATTTCCATAGTAGTTTATTATTGTACCATCGCAAACATGCATCTGGTACCTAAAGAGGTTCGTTATATCCGCCAAGCCTAGACCCAGTTTGTCGAGTCATGTCGTTGGTTGGAGACATGGCCGTAGCAGGGTTGTTGCACATTGAGACTGAGTATCAGCACTCTAACACGCTTTATAGATCGACAAGCTAGTCATCTCTCAGTTGGGACTGCTTGCTCAGAGAAGATTGGCGAGAGGCGTCAAGCTGAACCATTCCGAGGCTGTGGTGAGTAATATCGAGTCTTGATGAGATATTTTACTCAATCGTGAGATGTGACTAACACGACGAATTGTAGGCTCTTATCGCAAATAACCTCCATGAACTCATTAGAGATGGAAACCATACCGTCTCTGACTTGATGGCGCTGGGTGCGACGATGCTGGGACGTCGTCATGTTATGCCCTCAGTCTGCACAACCCTTCATGAGATCCAAGTCGAGGGCACCTTTCCCTCTGGAACATACCTCGTTACAGTCCATAACCCCATCAGCTCAGACGATGGAGACTTGAGAAGAGCTCTGTACGGAAGCTTCTTGCCCGTGCCAGATAATAGTGCCTTTCCTATGGCGGCCATAGAGGAGTACGAGCTTGACAGGCAGCCTGGTGCAGTGATACCTGTCAAGACAAAGAAAATCACTCTCAGTGAAGGAAGAAAGAGGATCCGTCTTCAAGTAACGAGTACAGGAGACAGACCTATCCAGGTTGGGTCTCATTACCACTTCATTGAGACGAACCCACAGCTTGAGTTTGATCGTATTCGCTCCTATGGCTACCGTCTTGATATCCCAGCCGGAACATCAGTGCGATTCGAACCTGGAGATACCAAGACTGTTACTCTGGTTGAGATCGGCGGTAACCGTGTAATCCGTGGTGGTAACAACCTCGCGTCGGGTGTCGTTGATCTCTCACGTGCAGACGAAATCCTTGCCCGGCTACAAGAAGCTGGATATGCTTACAAGCCAGAGCCCGCAGGCGATATGGCCTTTGTAGACGCCTTCCAGATGGACCACGCCTCGTACGCGACCATGTTCGGACCTACGACAGGTGATATCGTTCGTCTTGGAAGCACAGATCTATGGATCAAGGTTGAGAACGATATGACCGTCTACGGCGATGAGTGTAAGTTCGGCGGTGGAAAGACTCTGCGTGAGGGAATGGGTCAGGCGACTGGACGATCAGACGCAGAGACTCTTGACCTAGTAGTAACAAATGCCCTCATTGTTGACTGGACGGGTATCTACAAGGCGGATATTGGTGTTAAAGAAGGCATGATCGTGGCAATCGGTAAAGCAGGTAATCCAGATGTCATGGATGGCGTAACAGAAGGAATGGTGGTCGGCAGCTGCACCGATGTCGTTGCAGGCGAGGGAAAGATTGTCACCGCTGGTGCAATCGACACGCATATTCACTTTATCTGTCCACAGCAAGTACCAGAAGCACTTGCATCCGGTGTTACAACCATGCTTGGCGGTGGCACAGGCCCAAGGTTGGTTCACTCTCCCCTCGTACAACATTATCTCGGAGGCTTATCATGATAACAGTGCTGGCACAAACGCAACGACTTGTACGCCCGGAGCTCACTACATGCGACAGATGCTGCAAGCATGTGATCAACTTCCCATCAACGTCGGAATCACAGGCAAAGGTAACGATAGCTCCCCAGAGGGTCTGCGCGATCAGGTTAATGCTGGTGCTTGTGGTCTTAAGTTGCATGAAGATTGGGGCTGTACACCAGCAGCTATCGATGCCTGTCTCAGTGTTTGCGATGAGCTTGATGTTCAATGTCTTATCCACACAGACACCCTCAACGAATCTGGCTTTGTCGAATCTACCATTGCTGCTTTCAAGGGCCGTACCATCCATACCTACCATACTGAAGGAGCAGGAGGTGGCCATGCGCCAGATATCATATCTGTGGTCGAACATCAGAATGTCCTTCCATCATCTACCAACCCCACAAGACCATTCACACGCAACACTCTAGACGAGCATCTAGATATGTTGATGGTCTGCCATCATTTATCCAAGAACATTCCCGAAGATGTAGCTTTCGCCGAGAGTCGTATCCGTGCCGAAACTATTGCTGCGGAAGATGTACTGCACGATAAAGGCGCCATCAGCATGATGAGTTCAGACTCGCAAGCAATGGGACGTTGTGGAGAGGTCATTCTGAGAACTTGGAACACGGCGCACAAGAACAAGGTCCAGAGGGGTTGGTTGCCAGAAGACGAAGGTACAGGAGCTGACAATGCGCGAGTAAAGCGCTATGTCAGCAAATACACTATTAACCCAGCCATTGCGCAAGGCTTTGGTCATATTATTGGAAGCATCGAGGTTGGCAAGTTTGCGGATCTTGTTTTGTGGGATCCTGCGTGGTTTGGCACGAAGCCTAGCTATGTCCTTAAGGGCGGACATATCGCATATGCTCAGATGGTAACGTCTGCTCTAAATATTCTTATTGACAAGTTACTAACATTGTACAGGGTGATCCCAACGCCTCTATCCCAACAGTTCAGCCTATTATTGCTCGACCCATGTTCTCACAGCACTGTGCCTCGACAAGCATTCTCTTCGTCTCATCCGCATCCATCGAAACGGGTGCTATAACCTCTTACGGCCTGCGCAGCCGTGTCGAGGCAGTCCGCGGATGCCGTGATATCGGCAAGAGTGATATGAGACATAATGATATTAAGCCTAAGATGCACGTTGATCCAGAAAGTTATACTGTTGAAGCTGATGGGGAGGTTTGCGAAGCAGCGCCTGCAGAGACCCTGCCACTTACACAGCAGTTCTATGTGTATTAATTGGGAAAACAAGAAGCGGAGATTGAAACAAATACCAGGGTGTGCCAAGATGCCGATATTGGCTAGCTACAAATACTATATTATATTATTTCTCATGGGTCCAGGACACATAATGGCCCTACCGTATGTATATGTGTGGCACTATAGGCATATATACCAGGGCACACTCCGGGCCGCGTCTGAATTTCAGTTCTGATACTTGGCTTGCCGAAATCAATACTTGAAACAGGACGATCACACATTTAAGACGGCGCAGAATTTGCCATATCAAGGAAAGCCGGCGAACTAATTGCCACCGGCAAAGTAATTTGGTTGAATCATTATCATAGCATTCAAGATTTCGCTACCTAGACTAGTGGACTTGAGAGCTTATATGCAGAATTTACTGTATTTGATGGTATCCTGGATATTAAAAAGAAAGTAATCAAAACGATCGCAAGCTTAGAAGTGTTCCTTCCAGAATCGGAACTCGACGTCGGGAACTGTTGCTGCCTTGCAAGCAACCTTGATGTCACGAGCTGGAGATTATGTTAGCATGGACTTGTTTTAGAGTAGATAGTTATGGAACTTACCAGCAGCTGAGGGACCACAGAAATAAACACCAACTGTTGTGCGGATATGTGACTCTAGACCGTTGAGGTATGTGCGGTCCAAGATACCGTTTCGCATGGTCGTAAACAAACGAGGGAAGTCAGGTCGACCAAAGTTGGTTCGTGATTGTAGTTCGGTCAAGGGATCCATCTGAGAACCGACACTGTTGAGGACGATGTTCTGAGCGGTATCGATATCCAGCTTTTGAGTAAGGTAGGTGTGAATCTTGAGGAACTCGACTCCTGTGCTACCGGGCATGCGTGCTGCTTCGTTGGACTGCTCCTCGAGAGACGATAGTAGAGTCTGGAACCACTCGAAAGAACCAGTATCCTTGCAAACCCAGATGAACTCAACACGTCGAAGTCGGCGGGGAGGGTTGGGAGAGTTGCGAAGATGCCAAATGTTCTTGAGAATAGCGGCCCAAGGAGTGACACCAATACCAGTACCGATAAGCACAGCAATTTCGTTCTCGAAAACATCCTCGGCGGGAGCTCCGTAAGGTCCATCGATTCGTAGGGCGGGCATCTGGTCACCGTTCTGAAGAGCAACTTCGTACATTCCCATGGGATCGACATCATCGTAAAGCTTTGCCTGAGCAGCACCGGCACCAAGGGCATCACCAAGCTCTCGGGTGAAGTCACCAACCTGTCGAACGTGAACCGACACATAAGGGTCGAAGGGGCATGAAGTGATGGTAAAAGGGTGCCACTGGTACTTGGACAGAGAAGGCACCTGGAGGAAGAGCCACTGACCAGCCTTGTACTTGAAAGAAGGCTTGTTGAACTGGATCTCTACGACGTCGTAGGGGTGACGGACAACACGAGTGATCTTTGTCTGTCGACGAGCGCGGACTTCACGCCAGAGACGCTCGAGAAGGTAGAAACCACCGGTCCAGAGCTCCCATCGCCATCCGAGGTAACCAATGCAGTGCTCCCAGAACTCGTCTCCAGCGAATGGTGAGATACCCTCCGCAGTATCACGCACGAAACATCCGACTGTGTGGGTGTAGAGAGCGAGGAAGAAGGGGATGAAGAGATGGTGAGTGTACCAGAACGTCTCAAATGATTGCTGACGGATACGGGCATGGGCGGTTGTGAACATGAGCAGCATGCACAGCAACATGATATGGCCAGTGATACCACCGGGTTGTTGATAATGAATCTGAAGAGCGGAAACGGGTCGAATCTGGGTGAGTTCGACGTTGTAGAAGTTGACGTAGTGAGCGCCGGTGTGGAGGCAGGTGAAGAGAAGCATGGAGTAGGCGAGTTGACGATGCATCCACAAGTTCTCGTCGAGTGGGAGGAAACGAATCTTGGGTCGAATCCAACGCATGATAGTTCGGCATACGGGGAGAAGGATAAGCATGCAGTCGACACTAAGAACTAGACCGGCACCTCGCGAGATCCATACTGAGAATTTGAGTGTGTTAAGACCTGCAAGTCTGGCATCGGCAGCTTGCTTCCACCTGATGATGGGTTAGTTAAGTCTTGGTTCATGAGAGGTTAATAACTTACCATCCGTAGGCAAAAATACCCCAATGAAACGTCCAGAAAAGAAAGTGGAAGAGCAGTTTGCCGGGCGCAAATTGCTTCTTTATTAATTCAACGAACCCGAGTTGCGCACCCATCTTTGCGGTTTTATGTTGTGTAAGTAAATTAAATGAGAGTCGAAGTCAGGTCGGCCGGCGACAGGACTGCTGTAGATGAACCTCTCGGGAAAAGAGTAGGGAAAGACACAAAAAACGAATTGATTATTTGATGTAACCAACCCTTATAAGAAGTAAAAAAAGAACACTGATCCAGCAGCAAAAAAGGAAGCGAAAGTCGTGGCTGAGGAGCCAGTGGTGTTGAGGACGGTTTGAGATGACAAGAGAGCGACCCGAGCAAAAGAAGGTTGAGAAAAGTTCGGATGAGATCGCGAGAGAGATTGGGTTCATAAACGAACAGACGTTGTCAATGAAAAGAGGAAAGATCCGTAATCCGAAGGTTCTGATGCAGGTGCGACTCAACAGCCTTGTCCAAAGAGGTATAATGCGTATTGGCAGGAGGTATCGAGTTGCCAGATCGAGTACGGAAGAGGTGGATGCCGAGATATCGTGAATACACCAGCGGAAGTTGAAACGTTACAGAAGAGGGGGGCAAAGAATAATCAATAACGGCTGCTTGCTATGAGACAGTTACTCCTTGATGCGGATACTCCAAGTGTTTCTGTTTCGCGGGGCGGTTAATACTAGTTGACCCAGGTATGAGAATGAGACCAGGGGTTGTTTCTCAATGCAACTTGAATGGTGATATAGCTGTATCGGGACAAGGAGTTGATTGTCGCAAAAGTCTTGAGAAATAGGTATTGAAAAGAGGCAAAAGAACCTGGGGGACCATGTGGTTTTACTTCCATGTCTCTTACTGTAATGCACAACTCATCCCATTAGAGACCCGACGGGATAGACCAAAATGGTTGCATATTCCTGGGCGCCTATTAGAGGCCTGGGCATTACTGCTCTACAGCTTGTGAGTGGTTGAATAAATTTGGAACGCTGCAACTTAAAGCCACCAACGCCCCGTTGGGCCAGTCACCGTCTGGAGGACCCTGAAGAGGCGCCCTGTAAAGTGTCCTAAAGGTCTCCGAGCTATTGTCCCGGGCGCTTAAAACCCCAAGATGCAACCAACGACGGGCCTTGCCCAACCTCTTTTACTGCACTGTGACGGCGCTAGTTTCCACTATCTTATTCTTGGCCCTGGCATGATTTCATTGTTTCCAATCCCACGATTCACTTCCTTTCTGGAGTCAAAAGACAACCGAATACTCGGGAATCAGCAGATAAATAAGCGACTCCAGGGTGATACCAACCAACAAGACTCAAGTACATATGCAGGTCATGGACCGGCTGCACCTCGTTACGGTGATATAAACCTCTAAAATCGAATGACTGTCATTCGACAACCTCTGTTCACATTTATGCTCTCCTCCTCAGTTTTCTCGGCCGGAGTTTCGAATCCAAAGCCAAGAACTTTGCTAACGTCGCAGGAAGCTTAGTCGGTCCACACTAAAAAGCAGACCGCCTACAGTCACACTCACATTACACAAAGCTTAGCCGTTACTCCATCTTGATTTTTTATTTGTTCAAGAGCGGGCGAGGGATGAATAATCTTGCGCCGATCTGTTTGTCCAACGTTTTCTATCATCCATAGGTGCGACAGTGTCACCTGAAGCTAGCTTCGGCATTACTTGTTTGCGTCGGACTACAGTCTGAGACTGTGTTTGTATTCCATAAGAGCATATGCTTGGGTAGATCTCTTGCCAACTTGTATGTCATCGTTAGAGAACCGGTAGTCTTTATGACAAGTCTTGATTTTCAAGTCAGGGGTTTCTTGTATTCGATCATTTCTGGCTAGGTCGCGTGACCCAAGTAAGCCTCTTGTTTCATCGTGGCCGGTCCAACGTTGGAACTCATCGTCAGCATCGAACCAACAGTTCTCTCACCTTGACCTTGTCCTCGGTGCTCTCTGTAGGTTAGCCTGGTTAGCAATCGGACCCGTGCCGGAGCAGTGGGGCCGAACAGTCAAGAACGAAGCCCGGATAATCAAGCCTCACATGAAAGTCTGCAAGAGATTGTGTCGCTTCGGTAATAAGCCATGTCTAACTACTTGAACATTAGCGCAAACCCGAATTGACAGCCGCAAGTACGAATATCTAACCTAAACGAACGACAAAAGGCTGGATCGTCAGCATGAATTCATCGCTGCAGATAACGGACCATAATATCCGTCAGCTGTCGCGTACAGTATGGTTCGACTAGACTGTAAAACCTGCTTTTAGGGCAGGATTGAAATCTGTAGCATTGACCTAATGAGACCCAGAGTTACTTGCCATTGCCTGTTGGTACTGTATATCCAAAGCGACAAGCTTTTCCCATCAAAAAATGACAAATTTCCCAGGTTGACGATCTCGATACCCCACCATTTACCAGGGACACTGACTGCGTACGTAGTGTGGCTCCCCGCAAGTTGACGCGTTTGCGTATGCCAAGAAAGCCCAACTTCTGTGCGCAAGTCTGTGTGATGTGATGTGATGAGATGAAGTATCTGCGAGAGAGACAAGACGAGACGGTCATGGCAAAAATCAAAACTGACAGGTACAGAACCCAATTGACAATTGAGACGAGACTAATTGGGAAGAAAAGCCTGAGAGCCGAAACATTCGGGTATAAACAGGCTACAGTCAGTATAAACACGCTAACTCAGCTAACGCCTCTTAGGCTGGCGCTGTGGCACAGTTAGCTTCCAGAATGGTGTTGTATCTGAGGTTTATCACCGTCAAGCTTATGCCAAGTATGGAGTTTTTTCTACCAAGCATTGACTCGCCAAGCTCGAGAATACCAAAGAATACTTGCTTGTACGCGATGGAGATCTATTTATTTCTATAACATCGTAACGCCAAGAAGGAAACACCGGCATGGAAGGTCCAACCACTGTCCTATGACGTAGTAGCTCACCACTTTCCTCCCACCTACCCTGTCTAACTGTCTTCACGCCATGACATCTCTACCTGCCTTACATAGTATCAATACTATCGTCTCGTTCTTGGCTTATTCTTCTTCCTCTTCATGCCAATTTAGCTTTACTTGTAACTCTAAAATTTCAACAATTGCCAATCTCTTGTCTTCACACCATTAATCTGTCGCTACTGTTTCAATTTCCCCAAAGCTTTCTGTGAGAGCGACCCGCCGCAATGTCTGGAAGAGATGACGCGGAGGAGCATCGTCGCTTCACTACTCCATACAGCGCCAGACATCCTATTCCTACCATCTCCAAATATAGAGAAGAGAGAACTGCCCGCCAAGATGCAGCTGAAGGTAGACCCGATTCTCCACCTTCACCAAAAGCTGGAGATTACGGCGGCAACAAAGATGAGTACCTTCAACAGCAAAGGTCAAGAGAAGATGGCGGGGCCAACCTAGAATCCGTCAAATCCAATGGAGGAAATGACGACAAGAGGAGCGATAATCAGCAAGAACAAGACCAAGAAGAGATGCAGGACACTTCACAAGTTGGCCAGGCATCAGATCCCAAGCAAAGACGGAAGGAGCTCAAGAAGAGCAAGCGAGAGAGGGCACGGAGAGAAGTCACTGACCCTGTTACCCATCTTCCTGTCACAATTCACGATTTCACCGACGACGCACTCGAAGAAGTAGGCGTCAACGATCCCACGTTTGGTACGACAGACAGGACAGCAACTGGTGCAGACAACAAGACCAAGTCTGACGAACAACTTGGTCGCGAGCAGCAGGAGATCCAACAGAGCCATGATGCTATGGGTGACTTGTTTCCCCCACCGGATTTTGATGCCCTCCGTCTAGAACTCGCAGCCATCAACAAAACCGGCGTCACTTTTGGACTTGCCGGTGTTGCGATAATTCTTGGCGGTGCAATTACTTTCGAACGACTGGTACGACATGGAGTATTGCAGAGCTCCAAAGCCAATTCCTTCCTCGTAGGTGGCACTCTTTGGTTGGCGATAGCCGCGGCCAGTACTGGAGCCATCTGGTTCCTTGTGGTGTCAGTTAGGGAATGGATTTCCAACAAGGTTAACAACATCTTTCACGACGAAGTCTGGGATGCACACCGAAGAGGTATTGTCCAAGCATCCAAGCAGAATGATACCGAGACAACTGTTTGGCTCAACTCCTTGATTGGCTCTGTCTGGCCTCTTATCAATCCTGATCTTTTTGCCAGTCTTGCAGATACCTTGGAGGACGTCATGCAGGCCTCGCTCCCCAAATTTGTTCGCATGGTCAGTGTCGATGATATCGGGCAAGGAAGTGAGTCTGTTCGCATCCTTGGTGTCCGATGGCTCCCTACCGGAGCCGCAGCCAGAGCAGTGGACGAAGATGGGCAGCTTATGACTCGAGCGCAAAGTGAAGAGGAGACACAGGAGAAGGACGGTGAATCCAGCGACACTGGTGCTGCTGTTCAAGACGGTATGGAGGCCGAGGAAGGCGATTTTGTCAACCTTGAAGTCGCATTCGCATACCGCACACGCTCATCCTCAAAGTCCCTCAAGGAGAGAACCAAGGACATGCACCTGTACCTTGCCTTTTATCTTCCAGGAAATATCAAGGTCCCGGTTTGGGTCGACCTACAAGGAATTATCGGCACCATGCGTATGCGACTTCAACTGACTCCTGACCCTCCTTTCTTTGCCTTGTGCACTCTTACGTTTCTTGGTCAGCCCAAGGTAAACGTGAGTTGTGTGCCTCTGAGCAAGCACGCTATCAACATCATGGACGTTCCTTTCATCAGCAACTTTGTTCAGTCCTCTGTCGACGCCGCTATGGCTGAGTATGTTGCACCTAAGAGTCTGACGCTTGACCTCAAAGACATGCTTGCTGGCGACGACTTTAAGAAGGATACCAACGCAGTGGGCGTGCTAGTGATCAACATCAAACGCGGCTACGACTTCAAGATGGGCGACTCTGGTATTCCACTTATCAAGGAGGGAAGCTCCGACGGCTATGTTTCGGTTGGCTGGGCCAAGTTCGGCAAGGTGATGTGGACGACGCGAGTGCTGGAGAACGAAATGGAGCCTTGTTGGGACGAGACTTGCTTTGTACTGGTGACGCCCCAGGAACTCGACGTGGACGAAAGAGTGCGTGTACAACTGTGGGACTCCGATAGGTTTACCGCAGACGACGACCTCGGCCGAATCGAAATACCAATCAAAGAATTGATGAAGGATGATCGATCTAACGGACAGATGTGGCATCGCTCGGATGGCTTCAGGGCTTTGAAGTCGGGTGATGATATGCCTGGGAAACTGGACTGGAGCGTTGGTTATTACTCCAAGACCCGCATTCAACAATGCCAGTTCGAGAAGCAGACGCATAATCCCGAAATCCGCAACATGCAGCAACTGAAGGAGAATGTCAAGGAATCGAGCGAGCGCAAGCTTCGCGAGACCATGTACAAGGAGGGCAACAAGAAGGAGCGTGACGCCAGTGAGCTTGAGCAGCAAATGGCACAGGAACTCAAGGCCGAGCAAGACGCCATGATCATTTCAGCACCCCCTCCTGATGACTACCCGAGTGGTATACTGAGCGTCCAGATCCACAACATCACAGGCCTTGAACTAGAGCGACTCAACAAGCGTAAAGCTGCAACCGATGCCGAGGCGACCGACGAAGAGGAGACAGGCGAAGGCTTGCCAAGCGCATACTGTACCGTCATCCTCAATCACCGGAAGATTTTCAAGACAAGAACAAAGCCTCAAAACGCTAAGCCTTTCTACAATGCTGGCTGTGAAAGATTCATCCGCGATTGGCGAGATGCGGAGGTTTTTATCACGGCTCGTGATGCCCGTCTTAAAGAGGACGATCCTTTACTGGGAATCGTCCATCTGCCCCTTGCGGAGGTGTTCCGCGAACGTTCTCAGGTCATGAGCTTCTGGCCCTTGACTGGTGGTGTTGGTTTTGGACGTATTCGTATCTCCCTTGTATGGCGCAGCGTGCAACTCAAAGCACCAAGGAATCTTCTGGGCTGGCAATATGGCACTGTTGAAGTGCAGCCTTCCGCCACAGTTGTTGACTGCCCTAAGGATCTTCGATCGTCAAAGCTCAAGTTCCGAACCCAGATTAGCAGTGCAAAGATGTACACAGAGGAGGACAATGGACAGGATCAGGGAACCATTACTTGGGAGTCAAAACGAGGCAAACCACTTGCTTTGGCCGTTTCCTCAAGATATAGCAGCTGCATGTCCATTGCTTTCCGAGACAAAGGCTTCTTCGGGGATGATACCGCCGCCTTTGCTGTTCTATGGTTGAAGGATATTGTTGACGAGGAGGAGACAGAGTTGGAACTACCAATCTGGAAAGGAGATTTCCAGCGTGCTACGTCTTGTTGCTTGGATGAGTGCGGCGAGAAGCTGGGTACGATCAAGCTGAAGCTCACGTTTTGGGCTGGTCTGGTATGTTCCCTTTGGAAATGCTATCAAAGCAAAAGCCGAACTATTGCTAACATGTAAACAGGGAAGTGCCCATTCTCGATGGGCGAGCAAGGACCACCACCTTCGAGATGTTGTGGAAGTCATCGAAATGGCCCACGATAATCTCGAAGTTGGCGATCAGGAAAAGAAAGCTGGCATTGTGGAGTCTGAAGACGAAGAGAAGCATGGCCGTGTTCGCTCAGGCTCCATAGGCAGTAACTCTGATTCTAGTTCAAGCTCTTCGGATACAGAGGACGAAGACGGGGAACAAAACAGCGTTCCAGATGGCAGCAGCAACCAGAAACAAGGACCTATCGACAAGGTACGGGACTACCGTCGTCGAGACAGGCGGCTACATCGCCAGCATCGGGGTCTAATGCAGTGGAAGGTAAGCTCCCCCAAGCCCCCCCTCCCTTTTATGATCCCACGTGTTTCCCATGTTTCTATTTTACGCCCTCCCGCTTTTAGGGGGGTCAATA